>SMJT01000009.1:3255276-3427424 GCA_004349715.1 Crucihimalaya himalaica
TCTGCTTTAGCTCGTTTGTAAGAAACATTCCACAAGGCTCGTTCTGTTCTTAATGAATGATACACAAGAAATCAGAAATCTGATTGTTTAAATTTAATTGATATTACCTTTATTTTATATATTTCCTAGATTTAACCTTTAAATCCCCAATTTACAAAAATTGACCACTATGGAATTTCTATGTAAAAAAAAAAAAAAATTGAAAAATCAGACGAGAAGATCATCTCCGAAGAGGTAAAGAAGCCGTTCAACAGCCCAGCTAGGTTCATTCTTAGCCGGCCACTCACCACACGACGACGTATTAGCAGCAAGAAGCGGAGTTCTACACAGAGGACACGTACGGTGATTATCATCCTCACCGTCGTTATTCTCATCTCCTCCGCCGCAACATTCGTAATCCAACCACCGATCTATACACTCACGGTGAAACATATGGCTACAGTTCCTTAGTTCTCTAACCTCATCTCCATCTTCCAGATCTCCCAGACACACCGCGCAGGTATCGTTGATCATCGCCGGTGATCTCTCCGCCGCGTCACGGAACGTCGTCACGGAGAGGCTCTCTTTGATTGCCTGTGAAGAAATCGCAGGACAAGAGGAAGAAGCGGTGGATCTAGATCTGGATCGGTAGCGTAAGATCCATGCGAGGATCCATCTCAAGACGGTGATGAGAACAGCCATTTTGTAGAGAAGTTGAGTGACTATGAGACCAGAATCTTCGATGAAGAAGCTCATTGTGACGATTTGAAGAACACAATTTTGCTGAGGTATGTGTTTGAGTGAGAGAGAGAGAGAGAGAGAGAGAGGGGGAGAGAAAATGGAGTATGAGATTCGTTTTTTAATAGAGGAATAAAGCTGCTTGCTGATGGATGCTTTACTTTATTTTATTTTCTTTATTACTGGTGCCTTTAACTTTAAATATTTGATTTTTTAATATGCCAATTGCTTGGATTTTTTTTTTTGTTATAATTTACAAAATAGGTGTCAAGTTTTCAATCGTAATGAAGTGTGCACTTTCTTTGCTCTTCAACACTAGAAAACTATGTTAGTTTTTTAAAAATTTGGGAATATTCGCTTTAAGTATATAATGTTAAAGGATTAAAGATATGTTTAATGTTATGGGAAGTAACACAATTTTTTACAGGATCTATAATTTGCAATTACGTAAAAGTAAAAGACTATGAATGACTAGAAGAAAGAATCAAGCAAAATGACGTGAGCCTAAGCTATTTGTGCCGTTCGTGTCACACACTTTTATTTCTGCCTTTTTCTTTACCAAAAGTGAAACATTATTTTATTATTTGTTATCTTGATTTCAATGGGAGATGACCATTTGATGACCATAAAGAGGAGATAACACTGTAATAGTATTTCCTAATTTATGCTTAAACTTTAAAATATACTATGATAACTTGATTGTATATGGCGTCATTTCTGGCTTTTGACCCATACTCAGGGACAATTTTGTATCAACCTTACATGATTATTGACCGGGCAAGGTCTTAATTATATTTAATACTTACGCTTATGTAATATCTTTTTCTAGTGAATGATATATAGATTCAGTAGGGGTGGGCACGAAATGAATATTTTTGACATCCGTCTTTTAAAATTTTTAGTTGTACTAGTTTGCTCTATATTGATTTTTAGTATTTGAGTTGCTTCGTAAAACTACGGATATTAAGCTTTTTCGAAGCGAATCAATTTACAAATACTCCACAAATAGTAGATCAATCCCATTGATCTTGCTTTTGTTGTCTATTTTGAGAGTGGTTTCTCGATTTGATAAGGCTCACAATTCATTTTAATGGATATGAAAGTGAATCGGGTATGATAAGATATGTGAATTATCTGGTTGGCCAAATGATTTTTCATCATAATGTCCAATGATTTACTTTGTATCCTAGTCATTGTTAGTTTGATTCAAAAGAATCAAGTGAAAGTGTTGGCTAATGATCAGCTTTAACAAAAATTGTATTCATCAGAAGATTATGAACACAATAAAAAAAAACGAGGTATCGACAAGATTTGTAAAGCTTTCTTCGTTAAGGAATGTGCATTGCTCTGTCTTCATCTCAACTCAAACGAAAGTACTTCAAGGGACGATAGTAAAAACAAAGTGTCAGAGATTGTCATAAATATTGAAAATCGAACAGCTTTGGGAAGCCAAACTTTAAACCTAGGATGCAACCAACCTAAGGACCTTGTCACTAAACTATAAATGAATTCATGTCGGATCAATATTATTTTTTTCTTTCAAAAATTTCTGAACATGTATAGTTTATGCATTTCCATAAAATTTCTGGATAAATTGTTGCACTTTTTTTTGTAACTTTTAACTGTTTTGGTAGAAGAAGTTGAAACTACAAATCATCTATTAATAATTTTGCGATTCAAATCAAATCATCTACAAAACTACAAAATCGAAAAACAAACATACTTTTCTGGTAAGACAATCGATAAAGAGTCGGTATGATTAAAGCTTGCGATTGCAAGGTCCCATGTTTTGATCTGCTCTGCTTTTTAATGTGCTTTGGTCGGTTGACCAAACTTTACAACGCAAAACCACCTCAACGTTGTAGGTGATGTCTGAAATATTTATAGATATATTCATATAACATGACCTACACAAATTTATCAATAGATGATCATTCCAGATTTTTTGGTCTCCAAATAACTTAATTTTTCGTTTTTTTTTGTTGTCCTTTTCGACAAATTGATTTTTTACTGATCCATCTTCATGAGTTACAAAAAACATATAGCCATATTCTATCCCTGATAACATATATTTTACTAACCCAATAATAATCTCAGTGAAAATTTCTGATGACCCGACCAAAACAAGTTAAACTCCTTGGAGCTTACATTTCTTCAAATGTCTAAATCCAAAATCAAAAATTAAAGAAACAAAGCAAAAAGATGAGTTTACGGAGCAAAACACTAAAAGTTTAAAGAAATGAAAACACAAGCTATGGTATTGAACATCGTCACTGAAGAATCATGAAATCTCGGTCCCACCATGCTCATGTGTTAGGTAGGTTTCACATCCTGTCTTCTCTCCTCCTAGGAGCACATGTAATGATCTCATCCACTCGCAGTATCATCTCAGATGCTTCTGTTGCAGAGAGCAGAACCGCTTGCTTCACTTTGAATGCTTCATAGATTCCTCTCTCTTCCATATCTCCTACCTGTAAAGAATCAATCATCATCATGATTCAAGTCTAACCTGCCACAATCTATGCCCTATCCTAATGTTTGTAGAGTTTACTTACAGATCCAGAGATGACATCGATTCCGGCGTTACACCCTTCATTGTGGTGCTCTGCACGAAGCTGAGCCACCAATTCAGCACTGTCTAAACCAGCGTTGTCAGCAATTGTTGTTGGAATAGCCACTAGAGCCCGTGAGAAAGCTTCAATGGCATGCGATTTTTTGCCAGCAGTTTTCCTTGCAAGCTCATCTACTTCCTTTGCCATCACCATCTCTGGCCATCCACCTCCAAGCAACACTCTTGTGTCATTCACTGTTTGGGAGAGTACACATAGAGCATCATGGAGTGATCTTTCAGCCTCGTCTAGAACATGGTGACTGTAAGAACAAATTAACCACACAAAAATTGTCATTGTGAATTAGAGACAAAGTCTTCTTAAGTAAAGGGAGTAAAAAATTGATACCTAGCTCCCCTAAGGACAATTGAACAAGCCTGTCCCATTTCACAACCAGAGAAATGGATCAACTTGTCTTCACCAATCATGATTTCTTCGATGAGCTTGCAATGCCCAAGCTTAACAGACTCTGGGTTGTCAAAAGTTGAAGCGATTTCACCACCGGTAACCAATCCAAGACGCTCTATCCCCTCAAAGTCAGCATGCTCAATAGCAAGTATACCAGCATCTGCAAAGAGTTCCTCGGGGAAATTGTAGATCAACTGCCTGTTAACAAAGCAGTTGATACCATGGGCTATGATCTTCTTCACCTTGTCTTTCATCTTTTCCTTCTCAGCACCTTCAATCTCAGCAACCTTGGTCATGGAATCCACGCGGACACGTGCACCATAAATTTTCACTTTATCGGTATCCATAGCAGTATTTGCTACCAAGATCTTTGCATTCTCTATGCGCTTTGGCTGCCCAATTCCTATCTTCTTGTCAAGAATAAACCTAGGCATAGATTTAAATTGAGATGTCATGAAATACTGGTCGCACAAAGGCAGGGACGCAACACTACATGATGATGTAATGCCTATCAGCATTCCAATGTAAGACTATATATATAATTAAGCTGGACAAGATATGAAGATATTGAAAACGAAAGAGATCCTGAACAGATGAATACTAAACAGAGATAAACAGCTAGCAGACACATATTTCAAACAGGCGCCAAAGGCAGAAGTGTTGTCTTACCCTTCATCCAAAAAGGAATCTCTCAGGGACCCTCCAGGTTTTTTAATGATCTGGATAGCTTCCAAGTTTGTGCTTCCCTATTTGAACAAAAATAACCAGAATGTCAGTGACAAATCATATAACAAACCATGCATCTACAGGAAAGAAACTAATGGTGAAATGAGACTAGCCTAATTTCATGACATTAGTCAATAAAAAGCTCTTCTTTCATGAAATTACACATAAATTCCAGAGAAAAAGAAGAAACACATTGATGACAGAGTGATAAAAGGAGGCAGAGTTTGAAACCTTTAGCCTGAAAACAGCATCCACTGCCATTTCTGCAAAATGTTCCTTGTCCTGTGAGAGAATTTTGGAACATAACGTAGTCATTGCAATCTTCAGCAAGTCTGACCTAAACTTCTCTGCATTAACAGAGAGCAGAATACAGTAAATAACTGTGTGATTTTCCAAGTCAACAGTCAAGTAAAGCACCGGTTGAATCAACATCAAAACCTTAACACAAACAAGAGAATGCAATACTTGGGCCTGCATAACAAGGTATAACCATCTCTAAAATGAATACCTGCATTGTCCTTATTATCAATTACTCTTTTCAGTAAAGCATTACGTGCACATTCCGAAGCCATTCTGTAACCTAAGAATCCAGAAAATGAAAAAATTAGACATCATTGTCATAATCGAACAAGGAGCTGATACAAGATCGTCATCTTTGCACTTAAAAGAGCAAGAAGCTTACCTACTATGATCGTCATAGGGTGAATCTTAGTAGCAACAAGCTTTTCTGCTTCCCTGAGAAGCTCGCCGGCCAAGACAACAACAGAAGTAGTCCCATCACCAACCTCATCATCTTGAACTTTTGAGATGTCTGAACATCAAACCAGATACAAGAAGTGTAAGAAAAACCCACCAAAAAAAATGAATCAGAGAACTTGCAGTCACAATATTGCAGGAGAAAGAATACATACCAACAAGAACTTTAGCTGCAGGGTTGTCTATGTGAAGTGACTTGAGAATAGTAGCACCATCGTTAGTAACAGTGACTGCATGACCTCTACCAGTAGATTGTAAGATTTTATCCTGAAGATTAATAATAAGATTCAACCAAAATAAAATAGAATGAAACTGAAATTTCAATCAGAGCTTTTTATATATTAGGAGATCGGAAGTTACCATGCCCTTTGGCCCTAAAGTAGACTTCACCAGATCACTGATAGCCATTGCACCAACAAATGATGCCTAGAGAGCAACAAAAAAAAAAGTAAAACAGTTTTAGAGTGAATCTGAAAAACCCTAATTCCTCAATGATAGAAATAAAAAAGCTCACCATCCTCGCACGTTCTCCCTTCTCTTCACTAGCATCATCTTTGAAGATCTTATCGATCTAAATACGAGATAGCTTAGTTAGTGGCTGCGTAAAGAGCAGTGGGAAATCAAACGAAATGAAACAAACGGACGAATCATTACCGGCATCGGGAAGAGCGGAAGAAGAAGGAGGCTACTTCAGTATCGGAGATCTCCTCCCAAGTCGAATCTGGGATCAAGACTAAAACAAACGAGGGTCGTTCACGAAGAACGAACGAGCCTAAAGGATCTCGAAATATTGAGTGTGCTTTGGAAGTGTAGAAATGGGAGAGAGCCAAAACCCAGATCTTTCGGAACCCTAAATGAAATGCCCAAAGACCAAAATACCCTCACATTTTTCCAGATTTCTCTGCCCTTGGTAAAAAAAAACCTAGATAAAATTTTTATTGTTACGGCGGTTGCATTTTGTACGTGATTAATTCAAACTATATTTGTAGAGTCTAACGGTTTTATATTACAATTGTGATACTATTTTCAATAAATATAATCAAATAAATTAGGTCATATATATATAATTTATAATAATGTAATTCCTTTTGTGATTAATCATTTTTTTTGTCAATATACAAATTTGAATTTTGGTGATGATATAGATACAAATACAACTAGTAGATTATAGTACAACAATTCGTTCATTACGAGCGACTAGTAGGAAAAACTAAAGATGCAAGGGTCACATGTTGGGTATTATATAGTTCTGTTTAGAAATAATTTTAAGTAGGCCCAACTGTAGTTTTTGAGCCCATTACTGCTAATTCCATCAATAAGGCAACTCAAGATACCCATTCATATCAATTTTAAACAATGTTTTTAAAATCGACCCGAAAAGCGAACCGGAATATCTCCCGGGTCACCGGGTCATTGGGTCGATCGGGTCCGACCACGGGTCAACTTAATCATTAGTTTAAAGCTTATATAATTTTATAAAAATAAAATAATTTTACCAGGTCTAGTAAAATATGAAGTCTACCAATAAAAGTGACTGAAATTTTGGAATCTAAAAAAATCGGAATAAACATTAAGATAGTAAGAGATCAAGAATGACGGAAATAAACTAGTAAAACATCACGAATTCACGACAACCAATCTTGGTTGTCCCTATCACCATTCCCTTCATTCTCTTCGGGCGGTATAATAAAGTTTTCATCAAAATCTACAAAAAAAATATCACATAGTTTAGTCAATGTATTATATACCACTAAAAGAAAATTTAATCAACGATTAAAAAATATAATTAGACTTTTCAGGGTGTGATCTTTGAGATAGTACTCAGCGAGAGCATTCTTTAATTCATCATATTCAAGTTCACCTGTTTTTTCTTTTTCAATGATCCAAAACTCTGTCTTATCAATAGATTTGTAGTCAACAAAATCATATGAAAGTCCAAAACCCTATATATTATTTCAAAATCATAAGAATTTTACTAAACCGTAACTCGGCCGGTTCAACCGGGTCATTAGGTTCCGGGTTTTTGGCGATTTTTTGCGGGTTTTTGCGGTTTTTAAATTGCAGGATATTGACACTATACCCAAACCAGGGAAGTGATTGGGTCGCGGGTGAACCGGTTCGACCGGACGGTCCGGGTCGGGCGTGAAAACATTGATTTTAAATTAATGTCTCAGCCACTTATCGTTAGACACGTTTGGAGTTCTGGATTAACAGAAATGAGAATGAATGTCCCACATAAAGGCAAAAACATACGACATCGTATCGTATTCGCGCACGTTTCTAAATTACTCTCTGTCCTTTTATTGTGTGGTACCAAAGTCAAACAAAAAACAATCAATATCGATCGCCACGTGTCCAAATCGTAGGAGCTTCCGAGGAGGATATATCTCGGAGGTTCCCGGTCCGAACGACGTGGAGAGACGAAGCAAAAACAAAGCAGGACAGGAACATTATCACATTCTTATCGGAATAAAGACAGATCTACGAGTTTCGAGAGACAAGCCATGACTATGGTGAAAGATGAGCCACACGCTTCCGTTGAAGGTGGATGTGGTGTTGCCGGCGGTAACGGCGGCGTAGATGAGATCGGCGGTAACGGAACCGCTCTGGATACCATCTCCGGATCTGTTGAGAAAACGATTAACGAAGTTAGGTATGATTTGCGTTTGAAATTGCTGTTTATACACATGTTTTCACCTGTTTCTCCCCTTTGATTTGAGTTTAGTTCTTGAAATTGTGTTTCGTTTCTGATAATGAACATTTGATCTGTTTATATGCGGATGCATATATATAAAGGAGGGATTTGAGGATTTTAGTTGCTATTTAGGGAAAGTCATCTTTTTCGGAGGAATCAATTTGTTCGTGGCTAGAACAATTGATCTTTGTGCTTCAGAGTCCTTTATGCTGTGCATACATAAGTTTTTCATGTGAATTTGATTAATGGAACTTCATGTTGTACATGTGAAAGTGGAGAGACTGGGTTTATATGAATGATACTGACTGAAATGGGCAACTAAGAAGTTGCTATATTAGTAAGTCTACACGTCTTCTCACTATATCAGTTATAGCTTTTGGTTTTTCTTTTTGTAAGTTTACAAATGTTTCATGCATTCATCTTTGTGTGTTGCATCTGAAAAAAGAGAAACCATATTCATGTTTTAATGACATCTTTCCGTGTTTCTTGTTAACGGGTCTGACTTTTACTAATGTACAAATTTTCTGTTACCTTCTGTGTGGAATTTGACATGGAACCCTGATTCTTCTGATAATTGGTTGTTAGAACCACTAAATCAAATTCAAACACTAAATGACAGTTATCATAATCATCTCTTGCCTTTATATATGCTGTTTAGTGCCTTTATCAACAGTCACAATATGTGGAGAGTTTATTCCTTGGTTGTTCTCAATGTTGCATCAATACTCCATATTTAGTGCCGTACAAGTTTAATGGATCTTCTGCTATTGAAGGTCCACGGAGAACATATCATCTGAGCCAGATGCTTCAATGGTCCTTCCAAGTCAACTTACTATTTTCTTTGGCGGGAGTGTTACTGTGTTTGATGGACTCCCAGCAGGAAAGGTTGGTCCATTAGAGCAAATTCTACACTTTTGTTCTCCGAAAAGTTTACGAGTTCCTGTTCTCACTGTGATCCCACGCTTATAGGTTCAAGAAATCCTTCGTATTGCTGCTAAAGCCATGGAGACAAAGAATTCTACGAGCATCAGTCCTGTCCCATCGCCAGCACTGAATAGAGCTCCTTCTTTCTCAAGCACATCTAATGTAGCTTCACCAGCTGCACAATCATTTCCAATTCAGCCAATTTCGTTTTGCAGATCCGCGGCTGGTCAGTATTCAGTTCAACTGGTTATAACTTATAATATTCTTCAAACATTGAAAATGGATGATTAGTTTCTTACAAGTATGTTTGCCAATTCAGATCTACCTATTGCAAGGAGGCATTCACTACAACGATTCCTCGAGAAAAGACGGGACAGGTATGCATCCATTACCAATACACTCCATCCTTCTCCATCCCACTGGAAATTTATATATGATCTATTTTATTCAGTTTTTGATTGATTACTAATACAAAGCTTGTTGATATGTCTGAGAGAGACTTGTAAAAGATAGATTGATCATATAATGTTTACCTTGAGATTGAATCTAACATAACATTTACATTATTAATCTGCAGATTGGTCAACAAAAACCCTTACCCTACTTCCGACATCAAAAAGGCAGATGTCTCAATAGGCAATGCCTCTATCAAGGAGGAATTTCCTACTGCTTAGCAGAAGATCAAACCTCAGGGCTACAATAAGCTTTTGAAGCAAACTAAGTAAAACTTTATGTCAATATGGTTAATATGATAATCTATCATGTATGCTGCTGTGTGTTGTATGATAGTGTCTGTATAGGTTTGTCTAAGATTTGTTTGCATGTCTGTATAGATTTGTCTAAGATTTGTTTGTCATTTTACAAGTCGCTCTCAGGGCAGAGGATCGTCTACTGAAGAATCTATTGTGGTTTTAGAAAGAGTGTCCTAGAGTCTTTTCTAACTAATACTCTTCATGTTATGTTATTGAACTTATTATCGCTTCAAGACAGTTTGTATGTTAAGTAATGAAAACTTTGTTGTTGTTATATAAGCTTTCATACAAAACAAATTGAGTCTCTATAAAATAGGATTTATAATTGTGAATGACGGAATAACAAATGGGAGATGATGTTAAAGTAAAAACAATGGTAGTGTGCCAATACTTTTACAATCTAAACGTACATGTATTCACCTCCGCGGACAGCATTCTCTGCGCCTTTCCTTTCTTCCTCAGCCTCTTTCTCCCTCTCTTTCCAGTTTTCGTATTTCTGATCGTCTGTTGGTAATTCATGACGACATATAGGGCAAGAGTTATGCTCGTCCTGCCAAAACAATTGGATCATAAGTTTTATGTTCTTGCTTACTCTTACGCTTTAAAAGTATGAGATTAATTTTACCAGCCAAGGCTTTAGGCAAGGAGGGTGGAATGTGTGCTTGCATGGCAGCTCCTGCATTTTGTCGCCCATTACTAGATTCTCCTTGCAGATGCAACATTCTGCCTCTGGTCCTAACTTTTTAAGCAGTTCCTCACTGAAAACAATCACTGGAAGTTTCTCGACAACTTCTTTACTAGCCGGTGGAGCTCTTGGTGGTCCACCATCTTCTAGTATCTGTACAGAATACATCATCTCATTTTTCAATCACAAGGCTAAGCAAAAATACACTACCAATATCATATTAGATTGGGTTTAAAGACTCTTGATACGGAAGGAGACAAATAGACAGCCATATTTGAACCAAGTGGAGAAACAACATATGGGTAAAAGGCGGAACAAAAATTGTTTTAAACTCATCTATATGTGAAGTATCTCGTTTTATCAGCAATGTGTGAACGTATAACAGCAGCATCATCTAAAACTAGCAAGGAAGAAAAGAGAAGGGCAATGCCAAAAGATAAAAACAACTACCTCCGGGATGATACTGTCAAGACCATTGATGAGTTCATGCATCAAGTTGGCCGTTTCCCCAAGAGTGTTTTCAGTAGGACCATTATTAGAGGATTCACCAGTAACAATCGACGCGAAAGCAGACATGAGATTCTGCTGCACAAGCCACTGAGGATGTGGTGGCTCACGATCAACAATTAGATGTCCCTCAAAAAAATAACCTTGAAAAAATTCAAAAAAGTAATAAACTCATCCCAAATTCTCTTCAGCTAAAACCATAAAGCCATACTAAAAATGATCACAAACCTTGTGAGCTCTGAGTCGGCTGATTATCTACTTCGGTTAACTGCTCCTTGGCTTGAGCAATGCAAGATTTCAAGTGTTTCTTCTCAGAAGCATCAGACACAAGTCGCTCAGCCTCCTCGAAAAGACTCAGTCACGCAACCCAAAATCCAGTAGCTGTATATCTTGTCTTAAGAACCGTTGCGACACGAGATACAACTATATAGAACTGAAATGGCCATCAAACACAAATTGTGTCAGAGACGTAACTAAACAAACACAAATCGGATCAATTGAAGATCCTTGACATGAACTTTCTCTACAATTGTAATAGAAAACAATATACGAAAGATGTTTAATTCATAATTCCATTACCAAACATAAGAAAATAAACGTTCAAATCACCGTAACCAGCATTAACCCTAAAATTCTGAGCTATTTTGAAATTGTGTTAGTCTGAAAAATTTAACAATAAACCAACCTGTTTGCGGAGAGAAGGAGAGGAAGAAGAGTAGCGATCACGGAGAAGATTATGAATAGAACGAACAGATGCTTCGAATCTGAGCTTTTTGTTAAGCTGTTTCTGCAGATCATCCAGCTCAAGCTTTAAGCTTTCCTCGGAAGGAGACGGTGAAGACGATACATCCATTAAATTTTAATTACTTAGAGTAAAGGAGAATTTAGGGTTTTCGATAGAAATGGGATTTCGTAAGAAGAAGATTCAGAAGAATGATCAAATGAGCAATGATCTCGTCTTCTTGAAGGAGCCCCCGAGATTTCTTGATCAGGAGGAAAGGATGAAGTCGGTCGGTTTTGCTGCTAATCTACTTCAGTTCGATTCGGTTCGGTTCGGTTCGGTTCTGTTCGAAAACAATAGAGAACATTGTTAACATTACCGGTTTACCTAAGGGGGCGCCGGCCAAGACAAATGGATAACTTTACATTATTGACAATTTCTGTTTGTTGAAAGGGAATTTCAGAAACCGATCCATCCAAATGAAATTGGATAATTGATCCAACTTTGAACCATTTTAATATGATTTAAAATTTTGGAATTTTTTATATCTGGAAAATCGAATTTTAACCGAATTAAAAGATCAATATAGATTTATTTTCTCAAAACGAAATAAAAATTATATATGATGAAATTCTGAAATCAAACCCCAAAAATTTGAAAACCCCACAAAACTTGACCATTCCAAAATTTATAAAAACGATGATGTTTGTACTGTAAGCCATTGGTTTATTATATTCAAGCTCTTTCTGGATCTTTAACTTGAGATAAATTATTGCACAGCCTCTGGACATTGTATAGTCCATTAGCTTTGAAACTTAGCTTTTTCAATCACATGAAGATAAATAAGCTTCGCATGAACGAGATCACGAGAACATTGACACAAAAAAGATCCATGGATCTTCAGGTATGAAACTAACAGAGTCAAAAGGTTTTGATCCTATCCCATATTTGAGGTAAAAGTCATCTCTGGTGATTCTTCATCATATTCCAAAACAACAACAAAAACAAGACAAGTATTTAACTCATAAACTCAGGGCAAGCTACAGAAGCAGTTGAAGAGAAGCATAGGACCAATTCCATAACATGCTCACTTCACCTTCCAATTTCTCAAGTCTTTCTGCGACCAACAAGGGCAACATACCCTTGCTTGATCTGAGTCACAGATCGTTGAGATCCACACTGCAAAAAGATGTATAGCCCATTCGTTAATCACATTTGCAAATTGAAACACAGAAGATTAAGCATAGAGTAAAATAGTCAACTCATTCACTTGATCAGGCAATGTATGCAAAATATAACATCATTGCCAGCCTCACATAACTCTTCAATTTAAGTAAGAGAATTATGATTCATTAAGAAATCTATGCCTCCATCATATGATATGATAGAAATGATGTAGGCAAGAAGAGTTTTTATTCCTTTGTTGGACAAAAACTAAAACACAAACAAAGGAATGCATACCAAGATAACAGCTAAAACAATAACGTTATACCTTTTCACATCTCAGAAAGAAGATACGATTCTCTTTTGAAAGAATTGTGTCTGGGCTCTTGCAACCAAGGCAAATGACGTAGTCAGCTGCAAATAATCCAAGCGATTAAGAACTCACTAATTGATATTCTATTTTGGTAACTCAAATTTGGAGAATAAAGAGAAAGTTACTTACTGATATAACGGCGCAAAATCCCTTCAAAGTTCTTAGGTGCAAACCTTCCCTTAACAACCAACCTTTGCTGCCCATCAAGTGAACCACTAGTACCCAACTCAGCAAGCAAGAACGACATAACATGATCTGGTTGACGATGCATCCTGAATTTTCTCAATGCAGATCATATATGTCATACAGCCATCAAAATAGATAAGTATTAGAAATTATAATTAAACAAGTCTGAAGAGGAAGATAAGGGGTTTGTTCGTACGCCTTGCAAAGGTCCATAAAGTTGACAAACACTGTCTTCTTTGTCCCTTCACGAAGAACTTGAGGAGGCCTCATAACTGTACGACGTCTATCTCCAGCAAGCTCCGGATTGTTTTCACGGAGAATGTTAAAAACTCTACCAAGAAGCTGCAGATACAAGTCCCGTCAGCAAAAACCAGGGGGGAGGGGAATTTTTAGAATGTATACATTGACATACGGACAAATAAAGATAAATATTTTTCATAACCAATGAAGGATGTAAATCAATACAGGTTAATGCAAAAAACCATCTAAGATACACTCACCTCGTCATATATGTAATCTCTATCACTTCCCTCCCAGGGGTAACGTTGCTGCTGGCTAACTATTCCTTCTTCTCCCTCTTCCTCGTCATTAGCAACGTCTGCAATATATTTTCAGTAAGATTCAAACATGGAAAATTCAAGCCTAGTGAAACGGTTAATTAGCAAATTTCATCTTTAAGAAACTTAAAAATACCATCCAACTCTTCTCCAGCATCAACAATTTCATCGTTCAATGAGCTTGATTCAACCTAACCATAAAACAAAAACAATGTGAGGCACATAATTATCTAAAACAAAAGACTAAAGTATTAAAAAAACTTAGAAGGCAAAAAACGTTAAACACTCACTGGCTTCTTCTTCTTTTTCTTCATTCCAGCAAATGAACTCTCAAGACCATCATTAACTACAGAAAAAGGAATTAGACAAAGGTAACACGAATACCATTGAAAAACAAACAAATTGTTTCACTTTTCATCATAATACCAGGCAATGAATCAGATTTCTCTGTCTGTGACGACTCTGCCAAGTCCATCACAGGATCCTGAATCACAACTTTCTTCTTCTTCTTCTTCTTGGTTGGATCAAAAGGTGCAAGCTGCTATAAAAGGTTGAACCAAAATACAAAAACCATTCAATCATGACTTTAACAAAGAAAATACCAAAAATCAATATCGGTAAAATTGAGCCCTATCGTTAACAAACTTAGGGTTCTTAATTTACAAAAAAAAAAACCCCATAAACCCAACTTACTTCTTGCTCTTCCTTCATCTCAACATTGTTTTCGTCAGCCATGATTGCAACTGATGAGACAAAACGAAAAAAACACAATGATAATAAGCACTCAGAAACCAAACAAATACATTAGAATCAACATAATCTGTATCAGCGAAGGCATAGGTAACCCGAAATTAGGATTTCTACATCAAAATCGATAATCGTAACGTAACCTAGATTCAGAAATATATTTTCGATTCCCAATATGAAATCAATATGTTTATACCCAAACAAATCTACGTCAAGGCTCACAACACAAAACTTTTCCACGACGGAGACCGCACGGAAACAGCAAGGAAACTGAGACCGGGAAAGTAAGATAAGTTCCCAGTCTAGAAATCCTCTTTGAATACGAAGAAAAGGGATACCACAAGTCTAGAAGATGATCGGAGAATAGAAAGATCACCTCGAATATCCTCCTGGGCTCCTGTGATGATGAACTTGTGTTAGGGTGAAGGCGGTGAAGCACGATAGAGATCTTCTTTGGTCGTAGCCTTGCATATAGAAAAACCTAAATTGCTCAAACCGGTTAACAAGGAATTAAACCGGGAGAACAATAAATGAAATCAAATTGCATAAAAATAAGATAGTGATGAATTAAATTAAGAGAACATTTATAACAATACCCTATTTCTCTTTATTGTTTTGAAAAATATCCTCTTTGTTTTATGTTTTTCTAAAGCTAATTTTAATATGTGAAATTACTAAATAATCTTACTGAAAAATAATAATTAAAACATCTTTATTTTAAATCTAAAGTTCGAATTATTTGTAAAATTATTTAATAAATATCTATCTTATTAAATTTTTAATATATAAATCAATAAACCATCTTTATTTTTAAAATTTAAAAATAATCATAATAATAAATATTATTACAAATTTAGTTTTTATTTTCTCTAAATTTCAAATTTATCTCTTATTTACTATAAAAATAGTTTGGAGTTTTTTTCAATAAATTTCGAAGTGTTTGAGGTTTTTTTCTTTCTTTATCTAACATGAAAAATATTAAGAGATATATTTTATATTATTTTTAGATATTATTTGTTAAATTTTAATATAAAAAATCAATAAACCATTTTCATCTTAAAAATATAAAAAAATAATCATAATAATTAATATTATTTCGAAATTTATTTTTATTTTCTCTAAATTTTTAATTTATCTCTTATTTACTATAAATATAGCTTGTTATTTAAATCTGGACAAAATTGTCATTTGACATTTAAGAAATTGTATTTTCATTAAATATAGAACAGAGGTATTTTCAAAAGGAAACTCAAAAATAGGATAGTTTTCAAAATAAACCTTAAATTAAATAATGAATATTAATTATATATAAAACAAAATTTAGATTTTTGGTTAATTAAGTCAATATTTTAAATAATGATTGATTTTCTATTAATTACAAATTATAAATATATAATTTAAATTATTTTTTCGTTTAGTCAAGATTTTTGAAAAATATATACATTATGTAGAGTAATTTTTTCATTAATTAATTAGGATATAAATTACATAATTCAAATTATCACTTTAAATTTTATAACCTAAAATAATTATCGATTTAAAATAAATAAAAAATCAGAAAAAAAATCGAAAAAACAAAATGATTGCAGATCCGAATGAGCAAGATTCTTAATTTATGAGACGTCCAACACTAAAAGTTTTATTTGGTTTAATCCGGTTTTTCAATTACACTAATACTCAAATTACACCGCAAAAGCAATGAAAAACGGTGACATTAACAACATAATATCATACATTATAATTAGCTAACCAAATTTAATTTTTAAATCATAACGCACAAACAATTGAAAATTCATATCTTAACTTTTGTTTGGAATAGAAATTGTTGTGTGTGTGAAAAAAAAAAAAAAAAAAAAGAAATTGTTGTGTGAATTTAAAGAATAAACGAACTTAACTATTTTCTGGTGGTGTTACGCCTCAGATCTGTAACAAACATAAAAACAAAAGGTAATAGGATGAAGACACCGATAAAAAAAATGCAACGATAATGAGTGAGTGGTTAGTCAAATCTGAGAATAAAGAGAATAACATTTTTGAAGAGAGATTAATAGCGACGAAAATGGAGAAATAACAAGAAAAGCAACCGACGACAGTACAGTGGAGCGGCATTGAAGTTGAAGAGATCTTTGCTATTTTACAGAGGTTTTAGAGAGAGAAAGGGAGAGAGAGAGAGAGAGAGCTTCCGTTTTTAGAGAAAGATAGAGGTTTGATAGAATCGAAAAATTGAGTTTATATATGGGAGGTAAAACTAGGGTTAGATTAAAAGTTTAGACTTCAATTTTAAATTTCAGACGTCACCTTTGAAATTTCAGACTTCATCTTTGAAATTTCAGATTTCATCTTTGAAATACAGACTTCATCTTTGAAATTTCAGACTTCACCTCTTAAATTTTTTTTCGAAATGTTTCGATTTTTTTTTTTTTTTGAAATTTAGACTTCACTTTTGAAGTTTCAGACTTCACATTTGAAATTTTAGACTTCACCTCTGAAATTTCAAACTTCTACAGAGAAGTCTACGCTTACAAAATGTTACAAACTACATACATGAAGTCTTTTATGAGACTTCACCGGAGAACCGAGAAGTCTGTAAGCCCTAAACTCTAAAATTCTAATATGTTTTCACTTTTTGTTAACAAATACTTACATTTGACATCAAAATAGTATAATATATCAAAAATCTAACAACTATATGAAAAATCGACATTTTATATTAAAAAAATATGAACTTAAGTCTAACCCTAAAGATATATACATGGATTCTTACCCATTAACAAACCATAAACCTATTATACCTCACATGGCTTAGTTTTATGAAATTTTATTTTTAAACCTTTGGTTTTGATTTAAAATAATTAATCTATTAAAAATTTTGATCAAAATATTTTTTTATAATTTTTATAATTTAAATTTAAGATATAGTTACAGTTGCAGATTTCGCTAGTGAAGTCTGCGACTGTTTATGGTTTCCAAGAACATAATCAACTTTACATGCTTTAATTTTATGAAAGTTTCAGAAATTTTAAAAGTTCATATTTGGATAATCTTATTTTCTGTAGAAAAAATTGCATTAAAATTATTTTTTATTATTTTTCTAATTTAAATATAAAGTTTAATTATGGTTCAGACTTCATGGATATCATGGACGAAGTTTACTGTGAGACTTCGTTCATGAAGTCTCCGCCACGCGAAGGTTTGACTGTAATTTCAGTTTTAGTTTTTTTTTTTTTGCAATTAAAGGGTTAATGTAATTTTTCTACCATTTTTGTCTTGTTTCGCATTTATTTCAATTTGGGGTCTAGTGTTGCATTCGAACTCAATTTTGAGTCTAATTTTAGCAATTTCCCTTATAATTCTTCAGATTTCGTAAAAATATTTAACTAAAATTTGTGCAGGTAACATTTAGAATTGTTTGAAGTGATGATTGGATTTTCTAATTACAACAAGACAAACTTGAAAGATATTCTCATCATGTAATCGATAGAGACGATGACCTGCTGGTTAGAAATAATATCGTTTTAAGTTTATCGGATATCCCTGATCGTACAAAAATTAAACCCTACATATATTCAACCCTGATTCAATGACACCAAATTGGAAAGATAAAGAAAACAAAAATTTCCCGAATTAATTACCAAAACCCATATACAAGTTCGGACTTGGGCATTTGAGTTTTGAATTGGGTTCGGTCGGGTAATTTGGATTATTCGGGTAGGCAGTTTTAGGAACCGAACATATTTTGGATGTTCAGTTCGAGTTTAGTTGGGTTCAAGTCAATTTTTGAAATGTTTTTGAAACCTGACATAGAATTGAAATACGGAGTTTGGACTCAAATTATCCAAAATATTTGTAAAACCTGGAATAAAGCTGGACGAATACCCGAAAAACATGAAAAAAAAAAACAAAAAAATATGTGTATGTATTGTTCGGGTTTCAGATCCTACCCGAATTGAATCCCGAAAAAAATTAATTTAGGATCCGTTCGGTAATATGGACTACCCGAAACCAAACCGAACCAAGTTTTTCGGGTTTGTGATTTTATGCTCGTTCCAAATCAAGCCTCCCAATATATTTAGGCTAAAATCTGATGTACCAAAATGTTTACAGAGCTGAAGAGAGAACTTGCGTTGTCCCAATCTTTCCCTCCTAATTCCTTAGGGTTCCTCAATTTTTCTTTTTCACTCCCCCCAAACACATCCTTATTTTCTCCTTCTCTCGTATCTTTCTCTGTACGTTTTATATTCCCTTACCTCCACGTGGATTTGCAGAAAGCATGAAAATTTGTTGATGGGTTTCTCTTTGACATCCAGATTCTAGCTTTCGATTCCGTAATTCTCCATTAAAAACCCTAATTTCCCCCGACTATATCTGCTCTGGCTGATCCGAGTAGATTAGGGAGTGTAGTGCGTTGAAGTGTCCACAAGTGTTTGGCAATGTCGGATGACATGGTGATGCATTTCTCCTCGAATTCTTCCAATCAGTCGGATCACTCTTTGCCCGACAAAATCGCCAAGCTTGAGGCCCGCTTGACTGGCAAGACCCCTTCGTTGGCGAAGCCACCACAGCAGCAGCAGGTCTCTGTCTGGTCCTCTGCTTCTGCCGCTGTCAAAGTCGTGACTTCCACACCGCCGGGATTGTCGGAAACATCTATCAGTGATTCAGACGACGAGGTAGCTTCGGATGTTTGTAAAACTAATTCAAATTTTGTAATGTCTATGCTATGATCCTTGTGCATCTCAGAGTTTAAGCGTGGTTGGTAATTCACTTATTCTACTTGGTGTTGATGTCCCTTATTCTCTATGGCTTCTTGTATTGATCAGTTTGTGCCTAACAAAAATTGATCAAAGTTTTATGCAATGTTGGCTACATATCCTGGCATTGCTGATGCATCTATATTTCTTCCTTGAACAAGAAATACTGTCCCTTTTAGCTAGATCTTATTGTCGTTGTTACTGTCTCAGAATACAGGGGATTTCCTAATCCGAGCAAATACCAAAAAGCGGCAGAAAGTTCAAGAGTCTAACAACTTCACTGTTGTTGATCATGCTGAGGTAGTGTTTTTTTTTTGTAAAGAATTTGTTTCGTACCTGGTTGATGGTTTTCTTAGTAAAAATCAGGTTTATGTTGTATAAGGTTTCTATGTGATGTTGAACAGCTTATGATGATGTAAGTTTTGTTTCTTCCTATTTCTTTTTAACTAATAATGTTGAACTGAAGCCCCAAGAGGCAGCATATGATGGAAGGAAAAATGATGCTGAGTCCAAAGCAGGCCTTGATGTAAGTAAGAAGAAACAAGGTCGAGGTCGAGCTTCATCAACAGGCAGAGGGCGTGGTTCTAAAACTAATAATGATGCGACAAAATCTCAGTTTTTAGTTGCACCAGTATCAGCTGCAAGTCAACTAGATGTCTCTGATCAAAAGGTTAATATTGTTTACTTCATCTGATCTTACATGCAACCAGTCTTGTGTTCATCGACGAGTTACATATATTGGACTGAATTTCATTGACAAAACGTGGGAATGAGTTTGATGTTCTTAACTGAAGTAAAACCGTTTAATTGGCCTATGTTAAAAATTAAGCAGGACAAGAAAGAATTACGATACCTTTTCCCACTTTTTAGTATTGAAGAAAATCTTTATCTAGATTTGCATTGATATTGGCAACCCGACATAGTTTATCGATGAATATTTAATTCTTCAGGATTTTAGGCCTGATAGACAGCCCAGGAATGGTGATTGCTCTTTCCAGGATGTAAGTTTCTCCTCTAATGTCCTTTACTTCGTATATCGGAAAATATGATTTCGTCTCATTTTCTAGGACTTTTCTGCATCTTATGAGTTGGTTGGAATAAGTGAACGGGATTATTATATATGATTATTCTACTACAATGAAACCGCATAGTTATATATTTCTTTATCCACTATTTTGTTGCTTGTTTTGTAAACTCAGGAAGACGTAGCATCTTTGCGTGCAAAAATCACTGTGCTGGAGGAGGAATTGTGTAAATCTCGACAAGATTCTTCTGAGTATCACCACCTTGTCAGGAAGCTTGAGAATGTATTGTGTGAATGCCTTGCAGATTTAGCCAATCCTGCTTATGCCATTACCATTTTTGTCTGTTCTCATTCCCCTGCCATGCTAATATTCCTAATAATGATCTATGCAGGAGGTAAGAGATCTAAAAGATCAGGAACAACAAGTGAAGCAAAAGGTAGGCAAACTTGTTTCCCTGTCCTATTAAGGATTATTGAGAACTTTTTACGATCTTTTGTTTAATTTCCCACCTACTATGGCATGGTTACTTTTACTGTTATCAATGATTCTGGGAGAATCTTAGAGTAAGAAACGGTTTCCTCATTAGAAAAATGGTAGTTCTATCCTGAGAAAGGTAATCATTGACAGTCTCCTGATTTGCTTGGAATGCTCACTAAATTTAATGAAGGTGCTGCTGCTAGAGAACTGAAATATCTATGAAGGCTTGGATCTTGCAATTGTCTGTCACATATATACTGCATTTCTAGTGAGCTCTTTTCATAAAGCATTTATTTGTACTTCTTTTGGTAAAGATAACATGCACTCTGTAGCGGATTGCATTTCCAGTGAGCTCTTTCATAAAGCATATATTAGTACTCCTTTAGGAAAAAAATAACATGCAATCTGTAGTGGATAAGGTCGATTTCTAGGTGCATTGATGTGGAACCAAATTGTAAGAATAAGGATCACATTTTGGCCTTTTAATCATTCTTAGTGAATGCGTTTTTGATAACAAACTGGGTATCTTCATATCAACGTGGTGCTTAAATTGGCAGAAACTTTTGCACACCCTCTATTAGTATTCTCGTTAGTGTAATGAAGCAATTATCAATATTCCATTGCTGTTCTTCTCTGACATTCTTAATAATTTTTACAATCTTATGCAAATCATGCGGAATTATTTGGTCTAAGCTAACAGTGCACTTGCTAACTGAAAGCTTTGAACCTTTCTTTTTCTTGATGCAGACAACTAAAGTAATCTCTGACCTTCTCATATCTGTTTCCAAAACTGAGCGACAAGAAGCAAGAACGAAAGTCAGACATGATTCTTTGCGATTAGGCAGTGTTGGTGTTCTCAGGTCTGCCATAATGTATTCATATGATTTTTAATGGTCTTAGTATCTATCCCATATATCCTTCATTTCTGTTCTCGTTTATCACAAGTATTGAGAAAATATTTCACGGGGAGGTATGATAAAACATGTATAGCAAAATACAAATTTTCTTTTTAGTAAATTCATTAAACCAACTAGAATAGAGTTTTAGATTGAAATTATATTTCACGTTTCTCTACAACCCGCAGCTCTCTTCTTTGCGAGGTTACAAGGTTAGTTTCTTGATTTTTTGCCCAAAATTCAATCCATCAGCTGTGTGGCTATTTTGGTATTTCAGGACTGGAACAATCATAGCTGAGACATGGGAGGACGGCCAAATGTTGAAAGATCTGAATGCTCAACTTGTAAGTTAAGCTGTGTAGCAAGGGATTTTTATTAAACTAATATCAATAATCCTTGAAGTAATTGTTTTGATTTTTCGATAACTTTGCAATGAGAAGAGACAATTGCTGGAAACCAAGGAGGCTATTGAGAGACAAAGAAAGCTCCTTAAGAAACGACAAAATGGTGGTATGTTATTCCAATCCTATTTAGTTTGTCAGTGAATCTGCGATCTCATGAATGTATGTTGTGATATTTTCCTTGTGAAAATAGTTATGATATTTAGCACCCTTGGTTTTTCCATTTGGTTGTAGATAAGAGTGACGGAACTGACACAGAATCAGGAGCACAGGAGGAAGATATCATCCCTGATGAGGTTTACAAGTCTCGTCTTGTTAGTATTAAGCGGGTATGTTCCTCCTTCTGTATATCTCAGCTTCTTGTTTCATCTATGTTGATTGGATTCTGGTTATGTATCATACATCTATTGATTTTACCTTTCAGGAAGAGGAAGTTGTTTTGCGTGAGAGAGAAAGGTACACATTGGAGAAGGGGCTGCTTATGAGGGAAATGAAGCGGATACGGGATGAAGATGGTTCTCGTTTCAACAATTTTCCAGTTTTGAATAGCCGATATGCTCTTCTAAATCTTCTTGGTAAAGGTGGATTTAGTGAAGTCTATAAGGTCAGAACATTGATAGATACTACATTCTTTTACATGTGAGAAATATATTGCACTAATTTGATTACGGATTTTAAGCAGGCATATGATTTGGTGGATCATAGATATGTTGCGTGCAAGCTTCATGGTTTAAATGCTCAGTGGAGTGAAGAAAAGAAGCAAAGTTACATCCGCCATGCCAACAGGGAATGTGAAATCCATAAAAGTCTTGTGCATCACCACATTGTTCGGCTTTGGGATAAATTTCATATCGACATGCATACATTCTGCACCGTTCTGGAATATTGTAGTGGTAAATCAGAATTCTCTGGTCTCTTTGTAGAATAAAAAAGGATCTTATCCTGGTGTGTAGTTCTCACTCTTATGTTTTGAATTTCTAATGCAGGAAAAGACCTTGATGCTGTTTTAAAGGCAACACCTAATCTTCCTGAGAAAGAGGCGAGGATTATCATTGTGCAAATAGTTCAAGGCCTTGTATATCTGAACAAAAAGTCACAGAAGATAATCCACTATGATCTGAAGCCCGGGAATGTTCTGTTTGATGAGTTTGGAGTAGCAAAAGTGACTGATTTTGGTCTAAGCAAGATAGTGGAGGACAATGTTGGTTCTCAAGGGATGGAGCTGACATCACAGGGAGCTGGAACATACTGGTGAGCAATCTAGTTTTCGTCTCCTTGATATGGTCTCTTTTTTTTGGGTCTCTTCTAACAACATTCTGCAATTCAGGTACCTCCCACCAGAATGTTTTGAGCTTAGCAAAACTCCTATGATCTCATCAAAGGTCAGTGATTGGTCCATGATATCCTTAACAGATTATGTTATAGAAGTTTTGTGGTACTAAACTGTGTTGACATTCAGGTTGATGTATGGTCAGTTGGTGTTCTGTTTTACCAAATGCTATTTGGGAAGAGACCATTTGGACATGACCAAAGCCAAGAACGGATACTACGAGAAGACACAATCATTAAAGCCAAAAAGGTTGAGTTCCCAGTAACAAGACCTGCCATCTCAAATGAAGCAAAGGTATATTAGCTGTGCCGTTCTTAAACCTGGTTTAAGTAAAGTAGTACCAAATGGTCATGAAACTGTATCTCCACGTTCTCACTGTTGCATTTTCTGCAGGATTTGATTCGACGGTGTCTAACATATAACCAAGCAGATAGGCCTGATGTTCTAACTATGGCACAGGATCCATATCTTTCCTACTCTAAGAAATGAGAGTGTGTAGTCTTCGCAAACGAACCAGAGATACCAAAGTACCAGATCCTAGATTTTTTTTTGGTATAGATTATAATGTTTTTGTTTTGTTTGTCTAAATATATAATCTCCCGACCCATTGAACAATATTAATTTCGGGTGAATATAGTTTTTCTCTCTTCCTTCTATTATGTAACATATTATGTATATTCTTCATGTTTTTTGAATAGAAGAACCTGAGCTGAAAGTTGGAAACAGGTTCCAGTTACTTTTAGTTTTAAGTCAAACCAGATAAAATGTGATCGATCGAAGAAGAAAATAATAACCAAATCCGGATGGAGTCTATTGGAACTAAGATAAACCAAGACAAAACCGAAGATTGGTGACCATTAGCTTGCAAGCAATTACTACAAGACAAAAGTCTACTTATCCACTCATACCACCATAAACTCGCACTGCTTCTTCCATGGCTTTCTCCTCTGCTTCTTCAACTAGATTTCCCAAGATGCAATCCGGCCTTTGGTGCAGGGGATCCTTCAAGCCACGAGTCACAGTGAGATGCTGTGAAACCGCAAACGAGCCTCCACGGCCGAAATCGAAGCTCCAAGTCGGATCACCAATCATCATCGTGGAAGCCCCCAAAGTTATAAAAACGGCCGCTTCAATGCCTTGCCTTAGAGCTAACTCTGGCTTGGTCAAGCCTGGCGATGTTGGAAGGTCTTCTTCTTCTTCTTCTTCCAAATTCCATTTTTTACAACCTAGTAAATTTAGGACAAAACTCGGACTAATCATTCTAAACCATGTTTCCTTAACTGAATACCCCCTCCTTAGTTTTATTTACTTCTCTTTTTGATATTGTTTTTGCAGAATCGTGTCAAGAAAACCTAAGGACTTGTGGGCAGTTCGACTCTCCATTGGAACGTATCTTTTAGATGGTAAATATTTCAAAGCTTTAGAGCTTGACGAAGGAGCTAGTGATTGAGGTCATGTCTCACGTAATGTTCAGTATTTGACTTTTATCTTACATAAATTTTGGAATATAAATATATCTATTTTCTTACTATATAGTCTCTCTAAAATTGTTTAAGCTATATCAAATATATTTTAAGTGAGTGCATCAAAGCTTCTAAAAAAACAATGATCATGTTTCATTGTTAAGAATGGACAATTCAAAATCACTGTAACATTTTGTGTGTTTTGGCGCAACAATCCAATACTAAATCATATCGAACCGTCGACGAACCAAAGCCGTTAATTTGGGTTAGTGACCAACCCGAATCCAAACGGGTACAACGGGTCGTACTGCGGGTCACCAACGTTCATCGGCAACTGATCCACTGTCTTGAACCACGTCCGAGCCAATTTCCCGGTGAATCCATAGTCTCCGAACAAAACATCAGCCACTCCTTGACCTTCCGTTCCCGGCAGCCACGCCGCCACGAGAGCTTCGATGTTCGAGATGTAAGGCTGCATCACCACCGGACGTCCCGATATGACAACCACCACACATTTCACCGATGCGCACACATTTTCGATTGTGCTCGGACCTGGTTCGGATATGGTTAAGTTCGTGCTGTCTCCGAATCCCTCCGCGTACGGTTTCTCTCCGATGACCACGATTGCGTAATCGAATTCGCCCGACTTGACGAAATTGGTGTCGGGGTTTTCATTGTAGACGACGGAAGTCGTCGGCTCCACCGTGTTCTTCACCGCCGCGAGGATCGTTGTTCCTGCATAATCATTTCAGACTGGTAAAATGTTCTTCTGAATTCCAAACTTATCGTTGCATATTGGAATCACAATACACTACAAATGATATGAATATGAATCTTGAGAAATGGTACTTTTGGGAATTTGAGAAACCCTAACGTTCTATATGATGATGATTCATTGGAATGGAATGAGGAAAGGTGTGTGTACCAATGGTGAGATTGTTGCCGTTGAGGCCTTGCCATGTGATTGTCCAGCCTCCACATTGGTATCCCAAGTTATCAGCGTGTGTTCCTGCAACAAGGATCTTGTTGCTTCTTTTTGGCAGAGGAAGCAACGGTTTATCGGCATCTTCGCCATTCTTCAACAACACCAGAGACTTCCTTACTGCTTCCCTTGCCAGTTCCCGGTGTTCCTGTTGAGTTTTTCCAATGTTAAGTTGGGCGCTCTATCTTATAATTGGTGTTTATCTTACAGACCTTACTACCGAGCTGGTTGGCCAAGCTATTATCAGCCATAGGATCCTCAAAGAGCCCCATTGTGAATTTGACTCTTAAGATTCTCTCCACAGCATCGTCGATTCTGCTCATCGGGATGAATTTTCGCTTCACCTTACTGGTTAGTTCGTCGATTAACTCGGTCAAGTTTGATGAACCCATGATCTGCATCGGATGATTTTAGTCACATCAAGTGTTTTAAACATCTTTGAAACTTAAGAACCGTTTTGAGACTGACCATATCGAGTCCAGCAGTGATAGCAGCATAAACAGAGTGTGAATAGTTAGCACCAAGAGGTGTGTTGATCTGATCAACACCTAGAAAATCCGAGATGACAATTCCCTGCAAAGAGATTTAAAATCTTTCTCATTTTTCTCTTTGCTTGAGCCAGATTCTTCTATGATTAAAGTTACCCTGAAGTTGAGCTTGTTCTTGAGGAAACCCGTGATAAGTTTCTTATTGGCATGCATTTTCAACCCATTCAAGGACGAGTAGGACACCATAACCGTTGCAACGCCCTTGTTTACCGCATCATAATAAGCTGGCATGTGAGTGCCAAGCAATCCATTTGCACTAATAACCGTGTTGTTTGCGTTCATCCCTCTCAATGTACCTCCATCTCCAACAAAGTGTTTAGCACAGGCTGCGACTTTGGTCCTGCAAGCTTACCCAGTTATCTATTTAGCTCCATCAATCATTGCTTCTCTAGAGATTCATTAAAGTATACTTACTTTCCAGCGATGAAAGGAACACCCTTTTGACCGGTGGGAAGGTCACCTTGCAAACCGGGTATGATCTCTGTCATCTGTTGAACTATTCTGTGATCCTCACTATAGCTCTCATAGCATCTTCCCCATCTAGGGTCCCTACACACCTGCTCAAAGTGAATAATTATCCCGAGTATGTTTCTGCATTTTTTTTAGTTCAGATTTTACTTACTGCAATACATGGAGCAAAGACATATTGGATTCCTGTTGCTCTAACTTCAAGCGCAGTTGCTTCACCAATTCTCTTCACAAGGTCAGGGTCCCTAACAGATGAACACAACAGTAAAGAAACAACGTTTTGGGTCTATCTATTCATTTGGAATGGGATTCTTTATAAGAACTTGCCTGGTGACTCCGAGGCCTATGTTATGCGGGAAAATGGTGGCGTTGAATGCATTGTTGTGACCATGAACAGAATCAATCCCGTAAATTACGGGAATCCCTAAGCGTGTCGAAAGCGCTTTCTTTTGGATCTCATTCACCATGTTCACCCAAGCTTCAGGACTGGCATTTGGCATCGGCACACTTCCTCCCCCACTAAACACACTCCCTACAAACATAATTCTGAAACAGTTGAGTATCCGTATAGGTCTTTAACAACGTTGTGACGGTCCAAATTCATACCGATGAAGTACTTTTTAATGACTTCGGTTGTGGCATTGGCTCGTTCCACTTGAATCATCTGCCCGATTTTCTCTTCAAGTGACATACGGCTCATCAGGTTCTTGATCCTGACTCCCAATGGCTCTTTTGGGTCCTTATACATGGTGTTCGCAAGTGGTTCTTTATTAGCTGCCACGGCACAGCAGAACAGCATAAGCCCTAACGTCTGTAGCAAGTAACTCAAACTCCCCATCTTTGCCCTCTATTTCACTATCCCGACGCCTGCAGATGACTAGCAGTAAAATAGTCAAGACTGAGATTTTTGATGAACCAGTTGAGAAGGGGAAGACGATCAAGCGATGTGATGACGACAACAACGATGAGTATTGATGAATATTACAATATTTCGAATGAGACAAGCAACATTAAGAGGTTGAGATTTTTGTTGTTGTTTCGACTGAGACAGGTACGTTATGAGGTTTGAGATTTTGTCAATATGCCTTGTACTTGGATTGTTATGCTTGTGAGGTTATGTAGAGACGTGTGATACCGTTCCCGTGAGTAGAACATCAAAAAGATAAATTTGATTCTTTCCTTTTTTCAAATAATATAATAATATAAAATCTTAGTAGCTAATTTCTTTCAAAAAGCTAAAGAATATATATTTCAATATACATGTAATTGCATTTTATTTGTTTCTTTTCTTAGCGATTTGTTTCTCTTTTACTTGTTTCAGTGAAGTATGTTTGATTTTATTTGCTTTGTCAGTTTTGTTGAAAATAAGTTGGACTTTACTTATACTTCAAAAAAATTCATCTCTTTTTGATGAATATTTTTCTTGCAAGTTTATGTTAGATATTTTTGAGTTGTGATTTTGGACCCTAACATAAAAAGTTTATTTTTTTCTTCTTTTTGTTGAATTTTTCATTGTCCCTTTGCAAATGCACACCTGCACATGTCTGGACACGCCTTGCATGTGGCATCATAGTCTCATCTTGAATTTAAGAGATAGCCATATCAATTACCAAACATCAAATGGAAATACAGATTCATAAGGGCAAACAACAAAAGCTGGACCAAATGATCGATGCTTAAAACAAACTAGCTTTGTTTGTAGACAGAATCTCAAAGTCTCAACCTTAATACGAGCTTTAAACCCACAAAATTGTTCATCGAAATTATTTCGTTGTGTCCCTGAATATTTTCCTCTTCCTTTTTCCGCCGAATAACTACAAATGAGTCTACATTTTGTATGGTTTTGTGGTCAACCCGAAACCGAATGGGTACAACGGGTCGTAATGCAGATCGCCAACATTCATCGGTAGCTGCTTCACCGACTTAAACCACGTCCTAGCCAACTTTCCAGTGAACCCATAATCACCAAACAGAGCATCAGCCACTCCCTGACCTTCTGTTCCCGGAAGCCAAGCCGCCACGAGGGCATCGATGGTCGAAACATAAGGCTGAATCACCACTGGACGGCCAGAGACCACAACTACCACACACTTCATGGATCCGCACACGTTCCCGATCGTGCTTGGACCAGGATCACTTATGGTCAGGTTTGTGCTGTCCCCAAACATTTCAGCATAAGGTGGCTCGCCAACGACCACAATGGCGTAGTCAAATTTACCCGACTTCACGAAGTTCGCATCGGGGTTTTCATTATAGACGACTTGTGTGGTCGGAGCCACTGTATTCTTCACAGCCGCAAGGATCGTTGTACCTGCAAGTAATTAAACCAAAGTCAAGAATGTATACATCTACGGCATTGGCTAGTACTATGGGTGGGCAGACCTAGCTAATGCTGTGGTTGCAATAGAGCCAAAAAAGGTGAAACAGAAGTTTTTGAGTAAACATACCAACAGTGAGGTCGTTGCCGTTAAGGCCTTGCCAGGTGATGGTCCAACCACCACATTGATATCCCAAGTTATCAGCGTGTGTTCCCGCGACAAGAATTTTTCCTGTTTTCTTAGGCAAAGGAAGCAGCGGTTTAGCGCCTTTCTTACCATTCTTGAGCAGCACTAGAGATTTCCTCACAGCTTCACGAGCTAGTTCCCTGTGTTCCTGTTCAAGTGTTTTATTCAGTTTCATACTGATGATTTTATAATGATTGGTGCAATGGATAAACAGAGGACAAACATAACAGACCTTACTACCAAGCTGGTTGGCAAAGCTGAGATCAGCCAGTGGTTCCTCAAAGAGTCCCATTGTGAATTTGACCCTTAAGATTCTCTTCACGGCGTCATCGATCCTGCTTATCGGAATAAGCTTTTTCTGTATCTGACTGTTGATTTCGTCTATGAACTCGGTGTAGTTGTACGGCACCATAATCTGCAATCAAAGAGACACACAACAATTAAGCAACCATGGAGCGCATACCAAAGATATGTAAGCTAGAATCACTATTGAGACCAACCATGTCAATTCCAGCGCTGATTCCCGCGTAAACAGAGTAAGAATAGTTAAGATGCGGAGGAGTCGTGATCCTATCAATCCCCTGCCAATCCGAGATGACAAAACCCTGCAGTGAAAGAGAAAGAAGGGCCTTAGGACCAAAGCACAGAAGATCAAATGCATCCACATGTATCATTTCTTACTCTGAACTTCAACTTGTTCTTGAGGAAGCCTGTGACAAGTTCCTTGTTAGCATGCATTCTCAAACCGTTCCAAGCAGAGTAAGACACCATAATTGTTGCAACACCCTTGTTTACAGCGTTGTAATATCCAGGCATGTGAATTCCGAACAGCCCCTTCGAGTCAATCACCGTGTTGTTCTCATCAATCCCTCTCACTGTACCTCCATCTCCCACAAAATGCTTAGCACAAGCTGCGACTTTTGACCTGTGACAGTCACAAGCTCATGTTGGTAAGTAAATGGAATTTGTGTTCGTATCATACACTAATGCATTGATTAAGTTATGATTGAAATGGATCTAGTCAAAACAATATACTAATAGTTTCAATGAGACATAAGCTCATTCTATCTCCCCCACATGTGAAAGATTTTAATAAGTTGGACAGGGACTGTTTAGATGAAGTAGATAAATTCAAACTGGTCCTACAGTGGCAGAAAATTCAAACCACGACTCTTTAAGAACCTGTCTGATCCTACTATAGATAGACTAAAAACGTAGCACATGGGTTGGCCAATCATTCATTGCCAGACAGGCTTTGCACTTGTAAAATTGACCACCACGTTCTAAATGAAAGCACACGTTAGCATGACCTGAGAAATTTCTTCACTTTAATCATTAAGACTCAACATACAGATGCAACTCAAATCCCACCCAAATCTAGTTGAAAAAGAAAGCTAGTTAATATGAGTTCTTGCCTTAATTGCATATTCATACAAGTAGTTTTAACGTCTCATAGTGACTATTGAAAAACATATCACAGAGGATTTATTACAGGTAAAAGATACTTACTTTCCACCGACGAAGGGAACACCCTTTCGCTTGGTAGGAAGGTCGCCTTGCAAACCGGGTATAATCTCAGTCATCTGTTTGACGATTCTATAGTCCTCGCTGTAGCTTTCGTAGCATCTTCCCCATCTTGGATCCCTACAAACCTGTCAAACCATATCCCCATTGCAGAACTATTAAACATACACATTCTAGAAAAAATTTCCACAGAACGATTTCAAACTTGTAAACTTCATGATACTTACTGCAATACACGGAGCAAAGGCATATGGGATTCCGGTCGCTCTAACTTCAAGCGCGGTTGCTTCTCCAATCCTCTTCAGAAGGTTCGGATCCCTAAGAGATTAGTCAATAATAAAGTTGCTTCAGTTTTACAGCCATACAAACTAAAGACCAATTTCAACAAGAACAAAGCTCTTTCAACTTTGAGATAAGCAGAGTTAAGGCCTTCAAGGATAAGTACTTGCCTGGTGACTCCAAGGCCTACATTATGAGGGAAAATGGTGGCACCGTACACGTTGTTGTGGCCGTGAACAGCATCGATCCCGTAGATCATGGGGATTCCAAGGCGAGTCGAAAGAGCCGCCTTTTGAATCTCATTGACCATGTTCACCCAGGTTTCAGGAGTAGCCTTTTGCGAAGGCACACTTCCTCCACCACTCAACACACTCCCTACACACAAACAACCCACAGTGTCAACTTATTTAGACAATACATCGAACATTTAACATACATAATTCCTCAGAACTCTTCTCCTTCTTCTTACCGATGAAGTATTTCTGCATAACTTCAGGAGTTGCAACGCTGCGCTCGATCTGAACCATCTGACCAATCTTCTCTTGGAGAGTCATACGTTTCATCAAATCCCTAATTCTTGCACCCAAAGGCTGCTTTGGGTCCTTGTACTTCAACGTACCCTCAGTAGCAGCCACGGCACAACACAGCAGCAGAAGACATAACACCTTACTCAGAGTCCCCATTTTCTTCTTCTCAACACAACTGCAGAGAATCAGATCTAAGCTCTTAGTCACAAGGAACTGTTCCATTGTAGATCAAATCAAATATCGCAAAAAATAATGGTCAGCTGGAAGAAACAAGAACAAGAATCTAAAAGTGAAACACTTCGGAAATCTGAAAACTTAAAGTTGAACTCAAGAAGCTACATTAACAAAACGAACTGAAAAATCAAATCTTTCTCTTTGTTTTTAGATACTGACCGGTTTTGAAAAATCAGATCTTTACTGACAACTGAAGAAACAAAGAAGACCTAGATGAGATGTTAAAATGGGAAAGAAGAACACACATTTAAGAATCTTTACGACGTTGGTACAAGAAACAGAAGAAGATATTCGAAATCAATGCGAAAAGAAGGGAATAAAAATAACGATTGGCTAGATGAGGAAGCAAGGATAAAGAAGCTTAGAGTCTTGGAAATGGTATCTACTTGGAACTGTAGAATGATCTCTCCTCTCTAGGAGACGATAGAGTGATGATAGCAGCAGATAGAGAGAGAGAGATCTTGAGAAGTGTGCTGCTGCTTCTTCGTGCTACTCTCGTGTTTTATTAACACTGAAAAGTTGCTCTCCTTTTCCCACATGGATTTTTCTCTTCTATTTTTTCTCAAGAATCTTTTCTTTTCTCTTCTTTTTTTTTCTTTAATTTGTTTCTACGTTTGTCTTTTGTCATTTTAACTAAGTTTTCAAACAAGTTGTAATATGGAAAAAGATTTAGCTATGTGACTTTTCACATACAAAACGAATTTTGGATTCTTTTAAGAATTCTAATAAATCTCTAGACTGAATTATCCACTCTCACGAGTCACGAGTCCTAAAGTTCGGCACATATAGTGGATAATACTCTGAAGTCAAAGGTACATATCATCAATTTCGTAGTATGGACTAACACATAATGCCACTTATGCCATGACTAAATTATCAACGTTTATATAAATCAGTATACTGTTTATTACATCACAAACACGTAGTAATATAATCAACAATGTAGTTTTTACTGACAGCATTTTTATCGAGTAAATAAATATTCAATGTAGTTCTTTCAGGATCTCTCACTGAAAGATTATTTATTAAATATTCAAAAAAATAAAAATAAGAGTAAATAAATGAAAAATAGTTTTCGCAAACTGTTGACAAACTATGCTTACATGTGTCGAATTGTAGATAGATAAATCATAAAAAAACACTAATTAAGTAATAATATATATTTTTTTTGAGAGGAGACCACCTCCAGTTAATATAATGGTCATTACCGATCCAGACGCTTTTGTTTCTGAGTATATACAAATGATGGGATACAACCTTCTTTACCCGTTTGCATGTGATTCTTTTCAAAGCGTTGTTCTGGCATAGTCAGGGGCACTTGAGGAGGAGACGCGCGAGTGAATCTGTCTGCTGGGATTGCTTAGTATCCTGCCGTGATTGTCCTGGCCATGGCTTTGAAAATTTCACCACTCAAGTAATGAACATCAAGAGCTCTAGTTGTTGACCTACCCTGTGCCTAGTAATGCTGAGATAAATCGACGCTTGCCTCCCCATGTTTTTCATCCGAAGAATGCATGCTTCTATCATGGTGAGGAAGCCACCAAAGACGTGGTACCAGTCGCCTACTATGAATGTTGGGCATCCACGCATGGTTGCAACGCCAAGTGAGATATACAAGGAGGCCGTAACATCGGTCTTTTGGGACATCAATATGTGTTCGGTTCCCCCTTGCTTTGATGCTCGTCTGGTCCGTCCGTGTATTAAACGGTTTTTGGAGAATGATGGCTACTCTGGTCCTCTCACCATCACTGCCGTTGGCGTACTAACAGACGTCTCTAGTGACATCCTGAGAGGAGTCTATTCCAGTGGAATCAATCTTGAACACTCCACCTCCAGCTAATATAATGGTCGTAACCGATCCGACAAGCTACTATTGTGATTATCCTAACTTACTACAATCGATGGGATACAACGTTCTTATTCAACATTCTCTTGAAAGCTCTCTTCTGAGAGCACTTGAGGAAGATAAGTGCAGTGAAATGGGTGAATCTGCCAGCTTGGTTTGCTCGGTATGCTGCGGTGGTCTTGCTGTCAAAGGCTTTGAAAATATCACCACGCATCTCTCGAGTAGAGCACATCAACGGAAGATGCTGGGCTGTTTGCCTAGGAATGCTCGGTTTTCTCGTCAGGAGAAGGCTCCCTACCATAGCAACCAAAACAAAAGCGCACTAAAAAGGAGTACGTGAAGATGAAGAAGAAGAGGGTTGCATGGCGACTAAAGCAACCAGAGGCAGGTTTTAATATCAGATATTTTTGGAATTTCTAATATGTAGAATTCTGGGGGCTTTCTTAATGAAAACTAAAAACATTGGCGCGTCCAAAATTTCTAAAAGGCATTTTGGACGGTGAATAGTTTGTTCTGCTTCTAGTGGCATATGTATGTTTCAAATGAAAAAAAAAAAAAAATGGCAGTGGCATAATTGAGTGGATAATAACGAAATAGAAGAAGAAACAAAAAAAAAGATATTTGTTATTGACTAAAGACTATTAGCATTGACTTGGCCTGGGACGACTCACTAAACTATATGGGAGACCGTGTTAAGATGCTTGCACTTGCAGGTCCCAGAGGTTAACCCACGTTACGTTACACTCCAAAAGCTCTCATTTTGCTTTCCAGATCTGACCTCTTCTAACGGCTACAATTTCTCCCTTTCATTTTTTTGTTTTATTCTTAAATGATTGTGATTTGGGACTAATAAGATGCTTATTCTCCTAGTCTCTGTTTTTTCTTTTATCTATAATTAAAAAAGCCTTGGGATTTGAAAATGTATTTTTCTTTGAGATTATTGATTTCTTCTAAGAATAATGATATTAGGAAGTTTGTAGTTTTTCATTTTAGTATTAATAATTATTCTATATGGTTTGCAGAGATTTATTTTAGGAATAACATATTTTTTCCTCTGTTTTATTGAATGATTATTTGCCTTGTTGATCATTGGGTTTTGATGTTTATAATAAAAGTTTGTCTTCTAATGAAAGATAGGAATGAATAGTTTTAATCTTGTAATTAAACAAGCTCAGTAACATATAAATGAGACTGTCAAACCTATGTCAAAGATTGAAGTTGTGGATATCGTTACCGTACTGAAAAATGATTAAATATGTTTTTGTAATTTACGCAGAAGTTTAAATTTTTAAATTGCACTTTAAAAAATACTTTAGCACAGAAAAGTTATTAGCTGAAGAAGATTAATGACGTTTTACACTTTCTTTTAATTCAGTCTCTGCATTAGAATATATATTATACTCTCATATAAACTTTAGGACATTTCAAATTGATACGTATATCAGATATTATTGTTTGGATCGCGTTCCCTAGAAAATGAGAATTCGAAACATACTGAAAAAATATTGTTTTTGACGACATACTATATATATTTTTTTGTCGGCCATAATGACGAGATATAAAGTATGAACTCGTTGAGAGATTCTTACGAGAAAAAAGGTTCATACTTTTTGTTCTCGTAGTTTTAAAATTTACTTTTTACACTAGCTTGAAAACCTCCATGTAATGCTAATGTCAAATACGAGACAAATGCTGCGAATGATTGTAGCGGTTGGGGCGCACAAATTCGTTTTTTGTATACTATTTACAAAATTTAGTTTACAGTAGTGTGATTTAATCCGTTAATGATTTAGTCTGTTTTTGATCTCCAGTAAATTATATCGGTTCCAAAACTAAAACAGATTAAATTTTAATGATTTAGTCTGTTTTTTTTTATAGTTGCCATTCAAAACTAAAGTAACAAACCGAGTAGCGGATACATGACATGCATGGGGTAACACGTGTTCAGCACTAGCGCTAATATGAATCATTAAGTGGACATTATAATTCCAAATGGGCCTAACCTGCGCTGTAATGGGCTGACATTGTTAATGTTGTACCTGATTTATTTATTTAATTTTCATTTTCTACTCGCATCGAACACGCCACGTCACGCGTTGGTCGTACATAGCCAGAGCATGCCAACAAAGCTACAAGAGCCAAGGCTACTAATTGGAATCTTAATCATCATCGGTAACGCCAATGGGGCTAATTTAAAATCATTTAAGGGAAATGATAAACTATGCACGCAATCGATTGATTATTTTACAGAAAATGACTATTTTTTTCTCCCATTCCTAAGTCACAACCACACGTGTCTGCCTCTCTTTTCTTGCTTTCATTGGAAGGAAAACAAAGTTGTGTATCATTTTGGACCGTACTACTATTTCTACTTCGGCTGCTCCGACTAGTCAGCCTGGAGTCACATCACATTACATTACATTTTGACAATTAGCTAATATTTTGTACATGTTTATTGACTCGATAAAAATGCTGTCAGTAAAAACTACATTGTCACCACTCAGAAAATGTAACTAGTACATGTTTCGTGGTTTTCCTAGTAAACGGAAAACCTAATTCTTCTGAGTACAATCTCCACTCAGATTATTTTGACTACGAAATATTGCAGCGATTAAGAACGGATAAATTTGATTGTGGATTTGATCATTTTCCATTTGTCATTTTGTAAGTTATAATCCATAGCAATGTAGACTAGAGTTTGGCATAATATCCGAATACGACAAACTGACCCGAACCCGAATCAAAAAACCTGAAACTCAAACATAAAATTTTAAAATACACGAACGGATCATAAACTCAAAATCCAAAAACCCGAACCTGATCCAAACCCGAACTCGAACATGTATCCGAACATGTCAAATATATTACTAATAATTATATTTGTAATAATCTAAGTGTCCAAAATATTCGGATTTTCTGGCTATGTTGTGTATTTCTGGATATTTCAGTTAATCTTAAGTATATTAAAGTAAAAATATTTGAGGTTTTTGGTATTTTCGAATAGTTTGAATATATCGTATACAAAATTTTCAATTTTTAAGTACTTGAGTATATCTGGATCCGACCCAAACCAGAAGTGAAATACCCGAATCCGATCCAATCCCGTTATTATATCTGAATAGGTTCTATAAGCCTAAACAAAAATCAGTAAACCTGAAAAACCCGAATCGAATCCGATCGGATACCCCAATACTTAGCCCTAATGTAGACAAAAAAAATTAGAACAAATCCGCTACGAACCAACTATGCATTGTTTTTAAATTTATCACAAATTATTATCCGTCTCAAAACTACAATGGTTAGTCTGCTAACAGTTTAGTATCCGTCTCAAAACTACAATGGTTAGTCTGCTAACGGTTTAGTACGCTTCACCTGGAATTACCATTCAAAACCAAATAAAAGTATGGGAACATATGGGTCGAACATATGACTTCGAACCTTGCTGATTTAACCTACGGGGAAGACAACTTGTAAAATAATGTGACGACATGTGCTTGTCTTCCCGCAAAGTTTTTTTTTTGTCTATTGTTTACGTGTTAATGTTGTAAAGGTATTATATCTATAGGTTGTAAATGATGCTTTTAACGCTTTCTACACAATAGGTATTCTATCTATTGTTTACGTACAATTTTATTATTAATTAGAAGAATACCTATGTATACATACATGTTTTTTTCTTTCTCAAATATATATTTATAAGTTTTGCAATTACTAACTTCATTAGTTCTTTGGTAAAAAAATTGGATTGTTCATGTTATACAGAAACTTTGATGTTTGATTTGATTAACGGACATCATTATCAGCATATATCGTATGATTTATTGTATTCCATTGTTTAACTATTTTCGAACCATTTCCTATCCAGTTTCTTTTAACTTAGTGAACCGTAAATTGATAAGTTTAGAACTTGAAATAATGATGAATATCAATTGTGATTTGAGAATAATGTGCTACATGTAATGCATACATGATGGCTTATACATACTCTCAAAAGCTTTAGTATTACAGTTTTTAATATTTTACTCATGTTTGATTTATATTTGGGTCTAACTATTCGAGGATAATTACGATAATCCACTATTTTAGTATTCTATTGTTTGTTATTTATTTTTTTCATTGAAAGAGTAATTAATATACAAATTTTAATAGTTTTTTTTTAAAATAAAGGCTTAGTTAAGAGATGATTATATGTTAAGCTCTGGAGAAAAAGACAATCATTTTTTATTTACAAAATTTAGAATTAAGATAGAGATAAATATCTTATACCAAAATTTAAATTGAAAAATTAAACTGATATTCATTTCACACTATTAAAATTCTAAAACAATACATAAATTGAAATGGAGAGATTTTTAACTTACAAAAAAGTTAGACAAGGAGACAAAGATTTCACGGATCAATAATCATATGGGGCTTTATCGTTTTCCACATATTAAAAATTTTAAATGCACAATACATTTTTCAACAAAGTTGAAAACCTTGATTATTTAATATTCAACGTTCATTTCTGCGATGATAAGCGTGCCACCTTTCGTAACCTATTTTGCACTCCCTCCCTTTTAAATTATATTTGTTTTAGAAAAATGTTATTTTAGATTTTTTGTATAATTTAGTATAAAAACCTAATTTAATATTAAATTTATATAAATATCAAAAGTCAACTTAATTTTAAAAGATATTATAGAAAATTTAATATGTTATTTTTTAATTAATATGAAATGTGTTAGAACGATATCTTATTATATAAAGTATGGTTTTAAAATTTATTAACTCACGAGACTGCGACACGTGCTATGTCCATCGATTCAAAATTTTGACACGTGTTAAAAAGGAAAAAAAACCTTGCCTGCCAACCCGATATGCAAAAAGGCGAAGCAAAAATGTCAAGGTTTGCTATAAGAAAATTATACAAAAAGATAATTAACTACCATTATTCAAAAAATAGAAATTCTATAAGGAAACTATAGAAGTTACTAATTTTTAAAAAGAATAAACTTGCATAATTAAGAAAATTTCATATATACTAAAAAAAAATTGTAAATATTGAACTTTATATAAACAGATAAGTAGTCTCATATTTTCTCAACAAATATAATTATTTTTCAAAACACCATCCTACATTCGACTTCATTCTATTAGTAAAATATCTATTCCTTTTATTTTTTTAAAAAGTTATGATTATTAAATTTTCTTCTAATTTCAGTTTAGTTTTCCTTCTACTTTTCAGAACATGTTATTTTAATATATTATCATGAGGTTGTCGACAAAATTATATATATATATATATATATATATATGATTATTAATTTTTCTTATAATTTCTGTTAATTTTTCTTATACTTTTCATAAAATGACTATCATCTAAAAGACAGTGAGCAAAAAAAAATCAAAATAGAAACACTAATTTATTTTCATGTCAATTTGAAAAAAAAACAATTATGATTTAAAATAAATAAATTTATTCAAATAAAAATAAATCAATATATATATATATATATAATCAAAATAAATAAAAATTATAGCTTTGTTAGGTTTTCAATTGATGAATGACTTTGTATAGACGCTCTCAATATTTTATCATATAAATATATTTACGGGTGATGTAAACTTATTTTTAAAATTTCTATTATGGTTTTTTTTCATAAATTTTAAAATATTAAATTATGTAACCCCAAATCCAAGTAGTTAAACTCAAATTCAACCAAAGTTTTTAAGAACTATTTGGTTTTATTATTTAGAATTCAAACTTAAAACAAACCAAAATCTTTTTTTTGTGTAACCAAATCGAACAAAACAGGATTTCTTTAAAATTAAATAAATTTGTTTATATATACATATTTATCATATTAAAATAAAATATTAATCAAATTATAAACTTATAAGTTTTGTTTATGAATACCAAATTGGAAACTAAAACCGAACTATACCAAAATTACATTAAATGTAACAAAATTATTTATTCAACATAACATAAAACCAAATTGTATTAAAAGGGTTTTTATATGTTTTAGTTTCTATAAAAAATATCGAAAAACAAGAAAAAAAATGAATCAAAACTAAATATTATAAGTTGAATCATATATCTCTATTTTAAGTTCCCTTTGATTTGAAAATCTGATGGGACGACTGCATACGCATAATACACCGACCAACATGATTAAGAGTTCTAGCTCAAGGAATGTGGTATATCGAGGGATAATCCATGTTCGTCGGGAAGTATGAGCCATGTTTGAGCCTGGAGATTCCAGTCCTGAAATCAACTCCAGTGTGGTTGGATTTTAAAGATATTGCCCTGCAGTCCTTTAATGAAGAAGGTCTTGAACATGTGGTCGGAATGGCTAGGGATCCAAAGTTTCTTCACCTTGTAACATCAAACATGCCCAATCTCGAGTATGCAAGGGTTTTCACAATAGTGGACCTAACTAAGCCATTGCCTAAAACTATTAATTTTCAGTTTCAATAACTTATTATAAGAGAGGATATATAAACGTGATCACTAGGAATGTTACACAATCAGGGTATAACTGGTTATTAATCAAAGGAATATGCTGAATACATAAATAATGATGAATAGAAAATAGATGAATAATATAATCTTATATGAGATGAATAGATAAAAAAGAAATTTGGTACCTATATATTCGTTGCAAGAAGTGGGATAATGTTTAAAGAATGTTGTTTTTCCCATTCATCTTTCGGAATTTATCTTTCTCACTGATTTTCATTTTAACGGGTCATCATATGACTAATCCTATATTTGAAAAAGTGTATATATATATTTTCCATTTTTTTTTGTCAGTTTCCTCTCACATTAAAATGAAAAGTAGTAAACTTATACACTCTGAAAAGTAGTAAACTTATATGGTATTTTTATTCTTCTCAATTTTTGTATTTTTTTCTCTCACATTAATATTTTTATGGAAATTTTTTAGCAAGTGAACTAGTGAAGTTTGTTTATGGATATCTATTTTTTTTCGAATAGTTCTCTTTAAAATAAAATGTATCACACGGATGTAAATTCGGGCAGTGAAATAACGATAACATGTTGACACAATAAAATAAAAAATAATGATAATATTAGCACAAATCATTAGACTATAAATCCTACTATCCCAGTGTTTGTTGGGAACGTAGTTAGTTTGTATTCAGTGTAATGAATATACTTCATTACTCTGATTCAGATTCAAATCTTAGTACAACACGTATACAAATTTGTAAACGAATAGAGGATACAAGTACAATATTAACTCTATAAATTAATACTCGATAAATTAATACTTTGATAAATCAATACATTTTTTCGGTCCTAAATTAGTTTTTTGGTTTTATTAGTATATCAATAAATTAATAATTTGATAAATTAATAAAATAATTTATAGAAGTTTTACTGTAATTAAAGTATGATTTGCATATGAGTTCCTTGGTCAACGCAAACAAATGATAGCGAACCATTTTCAATATATATAACTCAATTGTTAAGAGTATATGCATCGGTGATAGATTCACACCATCTTTTTTTTTTTTCCCCTGAAGTGTTATCTTTTCATAGATTGAACCAGAGTTACAAAGTGGAAAAACCACTTACAGTACTTAAAGCTTACAACTTTGAATCATCAAAAGAGATGATCATTCTTAATGACAAAGAACATGAACAATCCAAAAAGTAGATGACGAATACCTGCATTCCTTTGTCATAGCAGAACTCAAGTGTAAGATGGCTGGCTTGAACAAACACAGTACCAAACTTAGCCCTTTTATTCTGTATTCTTTTGCTGCAAACATAGGAGTAGTAATCAGGGCAGCCTATACCAAAAAGTGTTATAGAAAGTTGAAAATTGTAATCTTCAACGTTTCTTTGGAGGTTTCAGAATTCCTCCATCAGTATTCTCAACAGCTTTATATTTAGGTTGTCTTTCTTCCTCTTCAATCTTAACAACCTCTGCTATTTTCCTCTTGGAAGATTCTCCAGGGAGACAGTGTAGGGATGAAATCTTATCAGCCCCTTTCTTTGAGGTTTCACCTCTTTCAACATGGCTAAACATTCTAGATGTGACTTCCTGCTCAGAAGATGGATGGAAGTTAGAACCTGTAGATAGTTGATGAAACGGAGAGGCCAATCGTGGAATTGGAGCAGCAAAATACCCAATGGCATCCATCTGGTCATGTGAGAAAAGTGGATTAGCCTCAGCTAGCTCTACAAGATTTAAAGGCGGAGTTGCAGGTCGTGGAGGTTGAGATATAGGAGCTGGAAAGGAGTGATCAGAGTTTTGAGATTGAGAATTCATATTAGATCTATTAAGACTCTCTTGGAAGGCAGTTGTTCTAATACCAACTTCTGTCCAGACATTCCTCGACACTGGTATCATATTGTTAAAGGGACAGTAGGTTCTGTGATGCGTAAGACGCAAGCAGTTGCTACAAATCCTTCTTAAACGTTCATACTGATATCTTAATAAAGCAGTCTCGCCAGATTGAAATCTGACCCTCCGAAAAAACCTTAAGCTATCAGTGATACCAAAGCGCACCCTCACCCTAATATAAGAAACCTGTGAAGTAATTGCTTCTTGATAGTCCAGTTCAATCACTTCACCTAATTCATGAGCTATTAGCCTAATGGAGTCTTCAGAAATATAAGGTAGAGGGATACCTCTAATCTGAACCCACAAATCGATTGTAGTGAGAAAGTCAAAATCAGGGAGGTCCTCCCATCTTTGACATGCTACAAACCAGTTGTTAAAAAGCCAGGGCTCTCTTCTTTGAACTGAGACAAGATCCACTTCAGATCTAAACAAAAACTGAACATATGTATCATCCAGTACTCTACCATGAACTCTCGAAGCAAGGCCCCATGATCTTGGTAATAAAGAGACCACAGTGAAGAGATTCTGAGCTCTCGGGTTGAGAGGTATAGCAATCAAACTCAATCTATTATGATTCACTGCTTCAACATAATCATCATGAGGAACAAACAACTCTGGTTCATCCCTTCCTAAAGCCAAATTTTGAAGTTCATCCCACAGTTCCTCAGCCATGACAATAGTAAGGTATAAGAGGAAGAGAGTGATTTACAATCTAGACTCTAAAAGTATATATATAGAGAAGAGAAGGTAAAATTTTTTAAAAAGATAAGAACCTCAGTAAACAGTGTAGAATCGAGGTAAAAGATAAGATAAGGATGGCCTTAGGGAAAGGAGGGTAGCCAAAAGATAAAAAGTTAAAAACCAGAAAACAACAAAACTTATCCCCAGTAAAACCACTAATTGAAATTTAACCCCACCGATCATTATCAAACCATAAAAGACAAATTATGCAACTAACCCAATTCTAATGCAAATCACCAACTCCCAAGCATCCTCGTTTTTCCTTTTCAAATAAATCTTGAAGCCATACTGGGTAACCTTGAGTCACATAAGATTGGATTCTAAAGTCAGTAATCACACTAGTAGCTATTTTAGTAGCTCCTTGGTTACTGTGAAAATTTTTATGTACCATGAACCAGTTATGTTTAGTCTTGGTGAAGCTTAACAATTCAGCTATATGTCCAATCATTGCTGGCCATTCTTTTGGTTGATGCAAGGCTTGAATAATGTCAAAGGAACATGCTCCAAAAGTAACTCTATCAATTTTATGTTTAGACATACTATCTAATGCCCATTCCCAACTCTTAATCTTAGCTTCAAACAAAGAGTGTACCTGAGTATATGATCTTCTACTATGCAATAGAACCGATCCTTGTGCATTCCGAAGTACCCAAGAAACACCAGTCAAATGATTTTGTTTCGACCAAGCAAAACCGATATTACATTTGAGTTCATCCTTCACAGGGGGAAGCCGTTGTTTGAAACTTGTAGATCTGAGTCTTGTAGGTTGAATTGTGTTACATTGAGCAGAATTCCAAGCATGACAATCCTCAAAAGCTTTGTCAACAATGTTGTTTGACAGATAACCTTCTCCTTCAAACAAAAGCTTATTCCTATTCTTCCATAAGACCCAAAGTATCCATGGACTTACCTGCCTTAAAGAGTAAGGAATGCTCCGATTCTGAGAGAGTTGTAAAATATGATGCATGTTGGAATATACTGATGAGCTAAAACCTGTCCATGGTGCTGGAATATTAGAGAGTGCCCATACTTGTCTTGCAAAGGTGCATTGGAACAAGATATGACTGACAGTTTCAGAAGCTTCTCCACATAGTAGACATCCATCTCTAACCTGAAGACCACGAGTTCTCAGTTGATCCTCCACAGCAATCGCACCTTGTAGTATTTTCCATAGGAACGTTTTGATTTTGGGTGTTGTTGACAAAGTCCAGATGCAAGTATATAGAGAGTTTAAGGATGGATTAACCTTAGCTTCCATATATAATTGCTGATGCGCCGCTTGACTGCTAAGTATATAACCAGATTTCACTGAATAGCATCCATTAACAGTATGAGCCCAACAATAAAAATCCTGTCTTGAAAGCAAGGGTCTTTGTTTCAAAATAATCCGAATGTCCTTAAAGGGAAATAAGTCTCGTAACATGTTCAAATTCTAGTTCCTAGAGAATGGATCAATCAATTGATTCACAGTTAAATCAAGATTGATAAGCGGCTGAAAATTCATTGATCTTCTCTGAATCCCATCACTAATCCAGTTATCAAGCCATACCTTCGTATGCTTTCCATTACCTATCATTCTTCTCAGTCCCGGTTTTAGTAAGTTACGACCAAATAAAATGCTTCTCCAAGCATAAGAAGGTCTGGTTCCATAAGGAGCATTGAGGAATTCTGTATTCAGAAAATATCTACTCTTAAAGAACTGAGAAAAGAGACTATCCTTGTCATGAATTAATCTCCAAGCTTGTTTAGCTAAAAGAGCCTGATTGAAACATTGGAGATCCTTAAAACCTATGCCTCCTAAATTCTTAGGCATTGTTAAACGCTGCCAGCCAACCCAATGGATTTTCCTTTTCCTCTGTAAATTATTCCACCAGAAATCCATCATAATACTTGTTAAATTTTTGCACAGAAGTGTGGGCAGTTTGTAACATGACATTGCATATACCGGTAAGGCCATAGCAATTGATTTCAACAAAATCTCTTTCCCTCCCTGAGACAATGTTTTTGCATACCATCCTGTCATTCTGGATTGTAATATATCTTTAATAAAGCCAAAGAGTTCCTGTTTAGATTTACTAAAGCATTCAGGCAATCCCAAGTATTTCCCAGTTCCTCCTTCTATTGATATACCAGATCTTCTTTTGATCCATCCTTTTATATCCTCCTTCACTTGATCTCCAAAGGTTATTGCTGATTTATTCACACTGATAACCTGACCTGAGATTTTTCCATAATCTGATAGGCATTGCATAAGTGCTTCACATTCTGTTTTCTCAGTTTTACAAATCAGTAAGGTATCATCTGCAAATAATAAGTGATGCACTGAAGGACCTTTATTGTGAAATTGAATTACTGAGATCAGTCTATTTCTTGCAGCCTTGTTGAGTAAGTGAATTAAGGCCTCTGTGCATAATACAAATAAGAAAGGAGAAATAGGATCTCCCTGTCTAATCCCCCTACATGGTATGATAAAACCCTGAGGTTGGCCATTAATTAGTACCGAATAAGAAACAGATGTCACATAACCCATAATCCAAGTCTTATTAAAGCCTAATGCTAGAAGAATCCGTTTTAAAAAGGGCCATTCTACTCGATCATACGCCTTTGACATATCCGTTTTGAAAGCCATATACTTATTAGATATATGTGCATTTGATTTCAAACTATGCACAATTTCATGGGCAATAAGTATATTATCTGATACTAACCTGTTAGCAACAAATGCAGATTGAGTAGGGGAAATGATAGAGGGCGGATGCTTCTTTAATCTGATAGTCAGAATTTTGGAAATTATCTTGTATAAGACTGAACATAAGCTGATAGGTCTAAAATCACCCATTCTCTGAGGCTTTGTGATTTTAGGAAGAAGGCAAAGATGAGTATGATTCCATTCTTGAGGAAGAACTCCTGACCTAAAGAAACTCTGAACTTCATGAAATTTTTGCTTTTACCAATGACCAATATTTCTGGAAAAAGAAAGCAGTAAAACCATCTGGTCCTGGAGCACTCTCATAATTAATAGAAAACACTGCATTACGAATCTCTACTTCTGAAACATCCCGAGTTAGATCCTGATTCATGACAGAAGTAACCTTAGTGGGAAAACCTTCTAATAGGCCAGTCATCTCCGAAGGTTCAGAAGAGGTAAAGAGTTGTGTAAAAAACTCAGATGCAATCTTTCCTTTATCTAGCATCAAAGTGTGTTCTTGTCCATTCTCATCCAGCAGGCAAGGAATAGAGTTTTGTATTTTGTTAGCCTTCACAAAAGCATGGAAAAACCTTGTATTCCTGTCACCTGAACTTAGCCACTTCTCCCTGCTTTTCTGTCTCCAAAATACTTCCTCTTGTCGGAAAGCAACAGCTAGTTGTTCTTTAAGCAAAGCAATTCTAGACCAATCAGGGAATTGAGCACCACTCATCTTATCTAATTCTTGTCTCAGTTTCTGTATTTGATTGTGAGCATTGAATTCCGAGGATCTTTTCCAAGTCCTAATAGCTCGACGACATTCAACTAAACTAAGGATAGAAGATTGAGTACCTTTTGAGATAATAGTATTCCAAGATCTATAAATTACCTCAGTACAAGTAGGATCTTCCGCGAACCTTTTATCAAACCGGAACTGTCCACGAAATAGTTCTTGATCATTGATGAATTTAACCAAAACAGGTCTGTGATCTGATCCTAACTTTTCTAGGAACCATTGATGAGAGTTAGGGAACATTGTAAACCAAGATGAATTACCAAAACATCTATCTAGTTTACTCTGAATCCATTGAGAATTTCTCTTTCCTCCCCATGTAAAGCTATTCCCAGTACTCCCTAACTCATGCATGTCACAATCATTCAACATTTCCTGAAAAGGCTGAAATGAAGATAATAATTGACGAGGTCCACCTAATTTTTCCTTATTTGACAGAATTTCATTAAAATCACCGATTAAACACCAACTTCTTTTCTGACAGATCCCAATATACTTAATCTATCCCATAATAAACCTCTAAGAGCTGGAATAGGAGGACCATAGATACAAGAAACAAACCATCTTTGATGTCCTTTAGATATCTGCAGATCTAGGAGATTGCTATCTTCAAAAAGGATGACGATATCAAGATAATTTTTCCAAAACAGTGCTAAACCTCCACTCTTTCCAATTGGTTCCACTGTATGTAAACAATCATATCCCAACCATCTAAAGATTTTAACTACAAAAGGATTTAAATTCATTGTTTCCATGAGGAATAAGATATCCGGGAAATGAGCTTGTCTCATCTCCTTAAGATGTCGAATTGTCCAGGAATTCCTCAATCCTTGACAATTCCAGCTGAGGATACCTATTGATCCTTCGACAGTTCACCAGGAACCACCGTATTGTTCTCTCTTTTGAGAGATTTTGTTAAAACCTTTCCTTCTGACTGAATTTTCCTTTTAAAAACCTTTGGTGAATGCATTACAGGATCCGAAGAAACGCCCTGGAGCATATGTTGCTCCACATGCATGGCTTTTGAGTTTATGTCTCCTATAGTAGAACTTTGGTGGAACTGTTTTTCANCCCCCCCCCCCCCCCCCCCGAAGAACCAGCCACAAAACTTCCTAATGTAAAACTTTGGACAGGTTCCAAATCCTCGATACCTGCTATCAATTCCTTATCACTGAAACTAGGTAGTTCTCTGCTAACATGAGTGTGTTCCGATCTTATTGCATCAGACAGTAACTTAGTATTCCTCTCCGAGTCTGTATTGTTCTGTATGGTATCTATCATTCTCTCTTTGCGCTTTTCTTTGTCTGGATCATCTACTGTCTGCAGTTTAGCCATTAGGATAGGCTGAAAAGGGCAATGACTCTTATCATGTGTTAACCTTTGGCACTGAAAACATCTCTTTCTGATTCTCTCATAATCAAAGGAAATCTTAATTACTTCTCCAGATGGAAATTGGACATCCTTTGAGTTTCGCAAAGGATCAAAAACGTCAATTAAAACTCGAACCCTCACATAATCTTGTACCTGCGATTTTTCCATATCAAAAGCAACTTCCAAAACTTGACCCACACATCCCGCAATCTCTTGTATTGTAGCCTTGGTATAATAATTGACCGGAATGTTTCTAAGACGAATCCAAACGGGAAGAAATTGCAAATAATCATCCGGAGGTTTCTCTGTCCATCTTTCCATAACAACGCACCAATCATCTTGAGTCCAGACACCAATCTTGAGAATTTCATCCAAATCCTCTTTCGATTTGAAAATAAACTGAAATTTGTCTTTCGATAACGCCATTTATTGTATAATCTCCAGATTCGCGGCATATCTAATATCCAACTAGACATCCTTTGATATTCTGGATTCAAAAACCGACCCATGATACTGCAACTATTTCTTTCAATGGAACAGAACTTGGCCAGATTTGCAATAATCAACGGTTGGTCCTCTTCAATGGACATATTTTGCATCCCTACTTGAAGATCCATACCCAGTTGACCAAACCTTAGAAAAGAACCGATATCCACTATCCTACAGAAGCTCGAAGTACAAAAACACTAAAGCGGCAGTTCTGATACAAATAACCTTGTATGACGATGGAGAAAAGATGAGGCTAATCAATCTGCTGATTCAAAGCTGAATTTTGTAATCACTACGTGAAGCTAATGTGAAGAGATAATCTGTAATCACCGAAGAAGATCTTCAAGAAACCACAACAAACAAGTGAGGAGATAGGATTTGCCAAGGAAGCCGACAGAAAAAGGAAATATCTTCGGATAGAAGCTCAGTTCACGATCAGGCAAAGACTCTGATTGAATGAGAAGTTCTTAAGCCCTTATCTCAAGACACCATCTATTAAATATATTATTTTAATGAAATTTAGTTTTAAAAAAAAAATAGTAAATCATCAAAAAAAACAATTAATTATATAAAGACATATGTGAGAAAAGTTCTCAAATGAGAACATCTAGTTAACTGAGCTTCTCGTTCTTTTTCTTCAAATTTTTTATTGGTGAAAAACTATCTTCAAAATTACAATACCGCGATGTTCTGAATTACTTATGAATTATCTTCCGCTAACTTAATTACATTTTTTAGCATATTCGGCTACCTAATCCACGTTCACCAGATATCAACCGTAAAAACTACTGTATTTATAAAAAAAAATATACTGAATACAATGAATCTTATCGTGTATTCTCGTACACAGAGGAATATTAAAGACTTTTTGTCAGTTATACACATCACCGAAGCCAAATTTGGTTTGTTCAAGAATTAAAATATAAGTGGGACTGTGTGTGGGAGCAGAGAAGGATATTGAAGAAGAAAAAGAAAAAGCGATGAAGAGCAAGACCTCTCTGGTTTTTGCCATCAACGGAGAAAGATACGAGCTCGACCTCTCTTCTATTGACCCTTCCACCACACTCGTCGATTTCTTGCGCAACAAGACTCCTTTCAAGAGCGTCAAGCTTGGTTGTGGCGAAGGTATGATGATAACTATAGTCAAAGTTTAAGTTTCTATTTTCATGTTCTTGGTGTGTGTGTGTGTTTCTCTCTGAGAAAAGCCTTTTTGTGTAGGAACAAGAGTTTTAGATCCAATAATAATAAATTCCAATGAATCTGCAGTGTCTGTTGGAGGGTTTAGCTCTAATTAATGGATATTTTTTGTGTTCTTACCTCGGATTCTATGTCCGATTTCTTGAGAGGCTGATTCATTTTCGAAGACAGATCCTTTTGTTTTGGGTCAAAAACTGATACGATTTCGACTCCAATTTTTAAACACTAATTTCGACGCATGATTTTACACGATTATTTATTTTGCCATCACCGTGTTATGATCCAGATTCAAATCCGATAGTGTGTGACTGTCAACAAAAATATAAAATATTGCTGATCCTTTTCGTTTTCAGCTTTTTCATAAAATACTGCAACATGTAAACGTAATAGCTACTTTTTATATGATAATAAAATACTAAAGAAGGGTTGCTGGATCAATAACTCCAAATAAGAGTCCACATGCTTTATAAACATCGAGGAGTTTAATTTGATTTTTTGATATTATATTATTAAGAGTTTATGCGTGTGAAATTCAAAATCGATCATTATACTGTGTATTCTGCTCGTTTTTATTTTGGAGAAGAATTCACCCTAAGACTTGGGTTCTAAGTAATATTGTATCTTCTCTAAGTGCAGGTGGTTGTGGCGCTTGTGTTGTTCTTCTTTCAAAGTATGATCCATTGCTCGAAAAAGTCGACGACTACACAATCAGCTCGTGTCTCACGCTCCTATGCAGCATCGATGGCTGCTCCATCACTACCTCAGATGGCCTTGGCAACAGCAGAGTCGGTTTTCACGCGGTTCACGAGCGGATTGCAGGTTTTCACGCCACGCAATGCGGTTTCTGTACACCTGGAATGAGTGTTTCCATGTTTTCCGCTCTCTTGAACGCTGATAAGTCTCATCCGCCTCGCAGCGGTTTTTCAAACCTCACGGCTGCAGAAGCTGAGAAGGCTGTGTCAGGGAATCTATGCCGGTGTACCGGATACAGGCCGCTCGTGGACGCTTGTAAGAGTTTTGCAGCGGATGTGGATATCGAAGATCTCGGATTCAATTCCTTTTGCAAAAAGGGAGAAAACAGAGATGAGGTTTTAGGAATGTTGCCATGTTATGATCATACATCATCTCAGGTCTGTACATTTCCGGAATTCCTGAAGAGCGAAATCAAGAACGATTCCAGTCTTGATTCAAGAAAGTACAGATGGTCAAGCCCGGTTAGTGTCTCGGAGCTTCAAGGGTTATTAGAAGTCGAGAATGGTTTGTCGTTTAAGTTAGTTGCAGGTAACACGAGCACCGGGTATTACAAAGAAGAAAAAGAGAGGAAGTATGAAAGATTTATCGATATCAGGCGGATTCCCGAGCTCGCTCTAGTGAGAAAACATGAGAAAGGAGTTGAATTAGGAGCTTCTGTTACTATATCGAAAGCTATTGAGGTTCTAAGAGAGAAAGAAAATGTTCCCACGTTGGTGAAAATTGCTACTCATATGGAGAAAATCGCAAACAGATTCGTGAGGAACACGGGAACGATAGGCGGAAACATCATCATGGCGCAGAGGAAACAGTTTCCTTCGGATCTCACAACCATACTTGTTGCTGCTGGAGCAAAGGTGAAGATCATGACTAGCAGCTCGGCTCAAGAAGAGTTCACATTGGAAGAGTTTCTTGAACAACCTCCTCTTGAAGCCAAATCTCTTCTTTTGAGCCTCGACATTCCGTCTTGGTGCCCCGTGAAGAAGATCGGTTCTTCTTCAGATACTGTTTTGCTCTTTGAAACTTATAGAGCAGCGCCACGTCCTCTAGGAAACGCATTGGCATTTATGAATGCAGCTTTCTCTGCTGAAGTTTCCTTAAGTGAAGCACTTGATGGCATTGTTGTAAATGATTGCCGGTTAGTTTTTGGGGCTTATGGAACCAAACATGCACACAGGGCGAGTAAAGTTGAACACTTTCTTACAGGAAAAGTGATGTCTGATGAAGTTTTGATGGAAGCTATTGGCTTACTTAAAGATGAGCTAGTACCTGATAAGGGTACTTCGAATCCCGAATATAGATCAAGCTTGGCTGTTACTTTTCTCTTCGAGTTCTTCGGATCTTTAACTCAAACCAGCGCTAAAACTACAAACGGTTGGCTAAATGGAGGATGCAAAGAGATTGGTTTTAATCAGAATGTCGAATCTTTGAAACCTGAAGCTATATTGTCCTCTGCACAACAAATAGTTGAAAATCAAGAACATAGTCCGGTCGGGAAAGGCATTACAAAGGCTGGAGCTTGTCTCCAAGCATCTGGTGAATACTATATGCACTCTTTGATAATTTGCCGAGTGAAAATGTGGAACATTGCTTCTCTGTTAATGTTTTTTTAATAAATTTGTAGGTGAGGCTGTTTATGTAGACGATATTCCTGCTCCGGAAAATTGTCTATTCGGCGCATTTATTTACAGTACAATGCCACTGGCGCGGATTAAGGGTATAACGTTCAAGCAAAACAGAGTTCCAGAAGGCTTTCTTGGCATAATTACTTATAGGGATATTCCCAAAGGCGGGAAAAATGTCGGTACCAACGGTTTCTTTACCTCGGATCTTTTGTTCGCAGAAGAAATCACCCACTGTGCGGGTCAGATAATCGCCTTTTTGGTAAGTTTGGTGAAGAATTCTCTTTTCCTCTGAAGCATTTTTGTGGAATAAACTTGGATTCAATGTGTTTTATCTGCAGGTTGCAGATAGTCAAAAGCATGCAGATATTGCAGCAAATCTTGTTATGATTGATTATGACACCAAAGATTTAGAACCACCGATACTGTCCTTAGAAGAAGCTGTCGAAAAGTCTAGCCTTTTCGAGGTCCCTCCACCTCTACGTGGTTTCCCGGTCGGTGATATCACCAAGGGAATGGATGAAGCTGAACATAAGATTCTTGGATCAAAGGTGGTTCCCTTCCAAGACATATATGTCTTTAAAGCCCTGCTCTTGTCTAACCATCATATTAATCTTTGTGATTTGCGGTATATATGTAGATAAGTTTCGGGTCACAGTACTTCTTCTATATGGAGACACAAACAGCTCTTGCAGTTCCGGATGAAGACAACTGTATGGTGGTTTATAGCTCGACTCAAGTCCCAGAGTTTGTACATCAAACGATCGCTGGATGTCTTGGAGTTCCTGAGCATAATGTGCGTGTCATCACTAGAAGAGTTGGAGGCGGATTTGGTGGGAAAGCCGTGAAGTCAATGCCTGTGAGTTCGCAATTTGAAAGTATTTTTGAGTGAGAGTTTGATGTTTAGTTCTAACATCTTAATTTTCTTTATGTTTGTTCTAGGTGGCTGCAGCTTGTGCACTTGCAGCATCCAAAATGCAGCGTCCGGTGAGGACATATGTGAACCGAAAAACGGATATGATAACAACCGGAGGAAGACATCCGATGAAAGTCACATATAGTGTTGGATTCAAATCCAATGGAAAGATTACTGCTTTAGATTTAGAGGTGTTACTTGATGCAGGGTTAACCGAAGATATAAGCCCGTTTTTGCCAAAGGGAATCCATGGAGCACTGATGAAGTATGATTGGGGTGCTCTCTCTTTCAATGTGATATTATGCAAAACAAACACTGTGAGCAGAACCGCGCTTAGAGCTCCTGGGGATGTACAAGGATCATATATAGGAGAAGCCATCATTGAAAAAGTAGCTTCATATCTTTCAATTGATGTGGATGAGATCAGGAAGGTTAATCTACACACATATGAGAGCTTAAGGTTGTTTCACAATGCCAAAGCTGGTGAATCCCCTGAGTACACGTTACCATTTCTTTGGGACAAAATCGCTGAGTTCTCGGATTTTAACCAGCGGAGGAAGGTGGTTGAGGATTTTAATACATCAAACAAGTGGAGAAAGAGAGGGATTTCACGTGTCCCTGCGGTTTATGCAGTGAGTATGCGATCAACACCTGGAAGAGTTAGCGTTTTGAGCGATGGGTCAATAGTGGTTGAGGTTCAAGGGATTGAGATAGGACAAGGGCTATGGACAAAGGTAAAACAGATGGCTGCATATTCTCTTGGTTTGATCCAATGCGGTACTACCAGCGATGAGCTGCTAAATAAAATTCGGGTCATCCAATCCGACACCCTAAGTATGGTGCAAGGCTCAATGACTGCTGGTAGCACAACTTCTGAAGCGAGCAGCGAAGCAGTTAGGATTTGCTGTGATGGCTTAGTTGAAAGGTTATTACCCATCAATACCGCTTTGGTGGAGCAAACAGGAGGACCTGTGACTTGGGATACCCTCATCAGTCAGGTCTATACTCTTGAAATATTCATGCCTCTGATGTTCTCTGGTTAATTAGAATGAACTTAGAATGTTTTACTCTTGAATTGTCTGGTGTAGGCTTATCGGCAATCGATAAACATGTCGGTTAGTAGCAAATACATGCCGGACTCCAATGGGGAATATCTTAACTATGGAGTTGCAGCGAGCGAGGTAAAGCTCCAAATATTGAAGAACAGCTGATAATCAACTTACTTACATTTTGTGAACTGATTTCACATCTTTGGTTGTAATCAACAGGTTGAAATAAATGTTTTGACCGGAGAAACAACAATTCTGCGCACGGATATTATCTATGATTGCGGAAAGAGTCTCAATCCCGCTGTTGATTTAGGACAGGTTAGACCCGGGAAACCACTCTATGTGTGTCTATGTCTGGTTTTCTGTTCTGGTTCTTGATCTAAATTTGTAGTGTTATATGTTTTTTTTTTGTTTATAGATTGAAGGAGCATTTGTTCAAGGACTTGGGTTCTTCATACTTGAAGAGTTCTTAACGAACTCAGACGGTCTCGTGGTAACAGACAGCACATGGACTTACAAGATCCCAACGGTCGACACAATCCCAAGACAGTTCAATGTTGAGATTCTCAACAGTGGACAACACAAGAATCGTGTTCTTTCATCCAAAGGTGACTTATCTTATTTTACATTGATTTCTGTTTTAGTGAAACCCAAAAGTCAAAACTCAAAAGTCTTTTTCAAACTTTTGTTTTGGTTTTGATACAGCTTCGGGTGAACCACCATTGCTTTTAGCGGCTTCTGTTCACTGTGCAGTACGAGCAGCTGTTAAAGAAGCTAGGAAACAGATTCTGACATGGAAAAGTAATCAACAAGGGATTGACCTGTACTTCGAATTGCCTGTTCCAGCAACAATGCCTGTTGTGAAGGAGTTTTGTGGACTCGATGTTGTCGAGAAATACTTGGAATGGAAAATCCAACAGAGGAAGAACATTTGATAGCTTGTGTTTGTGATTGTGATGTGAATGTAATTGCTCTGTATGTGTTTTTTTTTTTGTAAGTGCTTGCAACAATGTTTTGATTGCATAAGAATGTTTGGGATTATGATATACCGGTTTCTGTAATAAGCTGCATGAACAAACTGGTAAAACCTCTTCAACTCTTCAATAATTTTGTTCTTGTAAAATCTTTAATCAGATTTAAGAATAGTTTTTAAATATATAATATGGCAGGCAGAATATAATTTTAGAAGATTGTGAGCATGACAATGGTGGTGTGGTGTTTTGATTCATCATCACTCAACGTTGCATATGTATAATTCAATACTGCCTCTCACACATATGTATATAATTATAATATACGATAATAATTAATAAATAATTATCCCATATGTTGAAATTCTAATTCTGTGGAGGCAAATAAAAAGGGATACTTAATGCTAAACTCGATCCAAAGAAAAAGAATCATCAAAATCTTTAAGACAAAGAAAACTCAAAGAAGAGAAAGAGGAAGTGGAAAACCCAAAGAATTAAGCCTTCGTTCCTTCAAACTAAAACCAAATCACAAATCTCTTTGTTGTCTAATAATCTTCTTGGCCTATAAAATCATAGAAATCTAACTCTGCTTTCTCACAAACAAAACATTACCTATAAACCAAAAACAAAGAGCAGGCCTAAAACAAAAGAGAGAGATATAGAATGGCTAACTTCGGAATCGAACGGGTTTACCAAGAATTTGAGCCTGCAACTAGATGGACCTCTGAACCAGACGCCGAGGTCCTTGTCGCTGATCTTCCAGGTTCGTTTTCTTCTTCTCGATCTTGTTTATTGGTGTTCCTTTTTCTACATTAAACACAGTATAGAGAGAAAAGAGTTTGGTAAGAGCAAGCAAGCACATAAGCATTGTTTTTGTGGTTAGGATTCAAGAAAGAACAACTTAAGGTGGCGATAACCGCAACAAGGAAGCTAAGACTTATAGGAGAACGCGCAACTGGGGGAAACAAATGGATTCGCTTCCACAAGGAAATTCCTGTTCCCTTGACTGTTGACATTGACTCGATTTCAGCTATGTTCAAGGATAACAAACTCTACATCCGACATCCCAAAATCAAGACAGAAATCTCTCAAACTAAGCCACCATCACCAGTCAAACCACCGGTGGTCATGAAAACCCATCCGCATGAGAGAAAACAAGGCGAGGGTCCAAAAGCAATGGTTGAGAAGCTGAGGGGTGGTAAAACCGATCAGCTGAAACATGATGCACAGCAGCTGAAACAGCAGCTGAAACATGATGCACAGCATAAAGCAAGGGAAGTACTGAATGGAAAAAAGGAATTAATTGGTGAGCCTACAGGACCTTTGAGTTCCAAGGATGAGGAGAAAGACAAAGTTGGAGCGAAATGGTTCGAGAAGTACAAAGAGGCAACTGGAAATGTGGTAAAGGAAGCTAAGAACAAAAGACAGTTACTTTGCAATTTGGCTGCTTCGGTGTCATTGGTTCTGCTAATCTTACTTTATGCTAGAAATGCATTACGTTCATCCCTTGTGTGGAAAACCGAGGAATGAGTAACCCTTACATTTGCATCTCACAATGTATAAGCTTGTTCATGCAAAAAAAATAAATAATATTCGCTAATTCCAGTACATATCTGTACAAATGAGTGACGAGAAATAAGAAAAACTCCATTATACAGGTTTTCATTAGCCTTAGTATAATGAATACCGGTCACAGAAACTTTTACTAGAATTGAGGAAAACAATCAGAACTATAAAATAAGTACCAACTCTACAAGAATTGCTAAATGATTTAAAAACAAAAAATCTACAAGTGGAGATATTATACAAAATAAGAGAAAATCTATGGAATTTGGTGCATGCATAATAATAAGTCCATTCCAGGCACTCATAGAGAACATCTATATATATAAACTAAGCAACATAAATAAAGGATTTAGAGTGAGTAGAAAAAAGAAGTTTGAGCAAACTTACTTGAGGAAAGGTTTATGACTTATTTAGCTGAGAGCGGATTAGCTTAGTAGCAGCAACCATGTTGCTAAGTGAAGCTTTAACTTCAGAGTAATTCCGTGTCTTTAGGCCACAGTCAGGGTTCACCCAAAGGACTTTGCTGTCCAGAACAGCAAGCATCTTTTTGATACGCTCAGCTATTTCTTCAGCGGATGGGATACGAGGAGAGTGAATGTCATAAACCCCTGGACCGATTCCAGCACCGTATTTCACTCCTTCATGGAAGACCGATAAGAGCTTCTCATCTGACCTTGAGTTCTCAATAGTGATCACATCAGCATCCATATCAATGATTGAGTGGATGATGTCGTTGAAATTTGAGTAGCACATGTGGGTGTGGATCTGCATGAATTACAAGGAGGGTACGATGAAATGGTTTCTTTTAACTAACAAAACTCAATGACAAATTAGATTTTTATCGTAATTCAGTCATTGTTTTACATCCTTCATCTTGAAATCACGTTCCGTTGTCCACGAAAATGGCAGAAACCTCATTATTGTCAACATACTGGTAAAAAAATTTCTTTAAATGGAAAGGAACAATAAAGTGAAATACAGATGACCTGAGTAGTATCTTGCACACCGCAGTTTGTGATTCTGAATGCATGGATGGCCCAGTCAAGGTAAAAATTTTGCTCGGATTTTCTGAGAGGCAATCCCTCTCTTAATGCAGCTTCATCAATTTGGATAACAGTGACACCAGCCTTCTCAAGGTCCTCAACCTCATCTTTGATGGCAAGTGAAATTTGGAAACACGTCTCATGCCTATAAACAACAAGAGTGGTGAAATGAAATATCATAAGAGTGAAAGAAAGCTTGAGAGGCTTGGTTGTCATACCTGGGTTGGTCATTTCTAACGAAGGACCAATTGAGAATTGTAACAGGGCCAGTGAGCATCCCCTTCATAGGACGTTGGGTCATTTTCTGTGCCATTGACGACCAGAAAACAGTCATTGCCTTTGGCCGGGTGATATCACCATAGATGATAGGTGGCTTGACACAGCGGGACCCATATGATTGGACCCACCCATTCGAAGTGAAAGCAAAGCCAGACAGTTGCTCACCAAAATATTCCACCATATCGTTTCTCTGCAGGACTATGTCATATCAGGGGGGTAAAGATTAAATAGTTTGATTAATAAACCTAGGTTAAGGTATATTGCCACCTCCGCCTCCCCATGCACCAATACATCAATCCCAAGCTCTTCCTGAAGCTTGACAACCTTTTCATATTCCTCTTTGATAGTCTGGACATAGTCAATTTCTGATATCCTGCAAATGCAGTGTATGCATGAGTATAAAAATAATGACTTGTTAGAATTTTTCAGATACATTACTGGCTTAGATAGGTTCACTTTTTGGCCTTGAATTCCCTGCGTATCCGTCTGAGATCCGTGGTCTGAGGAAAAGATCCGATTGTAGTTGTTGGAAGAGCAGGAAGGTTTAGCTTCTTCTGCTGAGCTTGTAGCCTAACACTTACTTCTGTAGAACGGCGGTGGTCAGATTTCTTTAGTGCAGCAACCTGAGTAAGAAAGTACTAAAGATACAAGTCCAGGATACAAAAAAAATAAAAGAGCAATTTGTTAGATAACCCCTTACATCCTGCTGTACAGCTGCATTTGTCACCCTTGGAGATGATCTTCTAGAAGCTTGGCGCATGGAATTTGAAGCAAACAATGCCTACAAAGGGACCAAGACTATAAAAAGTTGAAGCTTAACTTCTTCTGATATCAAATAAAAGCAAAGTCCCAGCTATGATCCATGAGATCAGGTAAAAGTCCAGTATATGAGATTCAATTGATTGGGCATCTATGTAGTTACAGTCACTCAAACATATGTTTTAAGCCGTTGAATTCAATCGTGGGAAAAACTATAACTCAAAGACCTTCTAGAAATAGAAACGCAGAGCCTACAGCATGTTCCAAGATTATAAACTTTGGAAATTTTGCATAATGCATAAGTAAAGATGTACCTCATCCTTAGCCCCAGAGAATGCTTGGGCAAGTGCATTCACTTCAACGACCTTTTGTGCAGCAAATGCAAGCCACGATTTTAGTTCTTTATCAAGTTTAATTTCATTCACCAAGTCCACAGCTGTATGGAGTAGAGAACAAGAAGTAGAAACCACGACTTTTTCTGCAAAGAAAAGAAGAAGGTTTACATCATTCTGAAGCTAGATAGGAAATGATAGCAACCAACTGAACTGTTTTTACTGACACCTTTCCCAACGATATCTTCAAGAGTCTGTAGTGTCTTGAGTGATGCAGAAAGATCATTCGCCCATATGTTCCGTCCATCAACAACTCCAGCAAATAGTAGTTTTCCACGAGGAAAATTCTCTTTGATCAAATCAAGAGTATCCAATCCACGAACGAGATCAAATCCAAACCCAGTTACACATTTCAAAGACATCAACGCCTTGTATGCTTCAGCAGGAACATCTGCAAAGTATGTGGCAATAAGAACATTCAAGCCCACCAAAGATGACTCCATGTGAGAGTACGCATCGGAAAATGCCTGCAATTGGCTGGTATCAAGATCCATCACAAGTATAGGCTCATCAAACTGAATCCATCGTGCACCAGCAGATTTGAGATCAGTCAAAACTTCTCTGACAAAAACAAATACCACAGAAACTAGTTTAGGTTTTGAGCACGATCCAAATGAAACTGTATCTTTTGAATTTAATTTGGTCTAGCCAATTTTTTAAAAACCTTGCAGTTGGCCTCAAAATATTCTTACATGTAGACAGGAAGGATCTTGTTAATCAGAGAAAGAAGACAGAATGATTTTTCGACACCCTTTGCTGGTTTTGACAGGAGCAAGTAGGTCATGGGACCAATGAGCACGGGAACTGTGTCTATGCCAAGCTGTGCCATGAACAGCCAAAAGCACAGCTGTGAATAAGAACCTTGGGAAAATAGAGGAAAGCTGAAGAGAATTATAAAAGTACAAGCAATACCATGAATTATTTATATGCCAGTATAAATAAAACAGTAACAGCTCAACTAAAACCTTTCCGGGGAAAACTAGTGAGAAGGGTTCTAGTCAACTTACTGCTTTTGCCTCCTTAAATTCAACCACAGCCTTGTGAGATGCATAGGAGAATTCTACATCAGGACCCAACTCAGGAACAATGTAATGGCTGTTAGGGCATATATTAGCATTATAACTGATTAAGAAACTTTATAGACAGAAAAGAAAGAGTATTCAACTTACTAGTTCGTATCAAACCACTTGGTCATTTCCATAGCAGGAACAGAAGCATTTCCCCGTGCCATGGAGAAGTAAACATCAAACCCGATCTCACCACCTTCCCAACCATATCTAGAGGGAACAGCCCCAAGCATAGCTGTGGTATCCAACATCTGATCATAGTATGAAAAAGTGTTGCTGGGAATATATTTGATTCCTGCATCAGCCATATGTTTCCAAATGGATTTTCTGAGGTTGGCAGCAACATTTTGCAAATCATCAACCCTGGTTTTCCCATCCCAGAAAGATTCCAATGCAAACTTAAGCTCTCTCTTCGGCCCAATTCGGGGATACCCGACAATGTGAGATGACATTGCTCTATTTTTTCACAAGCAAGAGACAACAGGATTAGAGAAAAATTCATGAATGTAGCATATAATACAACACCAAGAATATTTTTGGATGATAAGAAACAAACTATGGTAACAAATCAATACTGTAAACAAAGAAAAATTAAGCTCTCTCAATGCGAGGATATGCTCAACTATGTGGAATGAAGATAATTTCAAAAGCAAGAGATAAAAGGATTCGGTTGAATCCATAACGAAAGTATATAGAGTTGCTAACACACCAACAAGAGAAAAAAATTCGACGGATATATATTAAAAAAAAAAAAAAAACCTGGCGACGTAGAATCTGGGACGGAGAGGGCGGCGAAAGGTTGCGGAAGGGAGAGACGGAGGAGCAGAAGACGGTGGGGGAAGAGAAGGAAGGCGTCTTGGGAGCGAAGCTAACGGCGGGAGTCTCTGAAGAGCGAGCTGACCCATTTTTATAGCTCGAGTTTCAAACTGTTCCTATTTCTCTTCACTGTATCCGGTGAAAGTGGAGGAGACTCGCAACTATTTCATTTCGTTTCCCTGGTTTTATTTATTTTTTTATATTTTAATCCACTTCTAATTAAGGTATGAAAGTGTAATCGAACAGTTGATAGACATATAGTTATTATAGCTAGTATATTTATATTTTTAATACATTGTATTTTTCTCATCGGGGGACAAACTTTTTTACACAAAGTAGTATACCTTATTACAAAACTACAACAACGCATTTCGCACCATATAGTTGGGTTTCATGTAACTAACTCTCAGTAAGCCTCAAAACTTGTCAAAAGTTTTACAGTCACACCAGTGCAGAGCAAAGCTGGAAAGTTTTAGTGAGTACAAGAACATCCAGCCTCCTCTTTCTTTTCTCCCGTCGCATAGGCTGACTTATAGCTTTGGTCCCATGTATCATTTGGTGTGGTGGCTTCTGCGTGAGGTATGTGCTTCAGATGTTTCTCTCTCTTGTCTCCTTTGATCTGCTTCAGTGCGTGCTTCAATGCCGGTAACAGAGCCTCCATACACTCGGCCACTGCGTTTGGGTTTCCAGGCATGTTGATGATCTGATAGAACCAAAAGACAGAAATGTGAGTGATGACAACTTAGAGATTGCACCGATTTGACCTTAAGAAATTTGTACCAATGTTGAGCCTCTAATTCCTGCTGCAGAGCGTGAGAGCATCGCAAATGGCGTGATCTGCTCACAGAGAACAAGAATATAAAATCAGATGACTACTCACCATCCAATGATGGTGAAGAGCAACCATGTTCAATCCAGATTTCAATATCGGTTCGGGTTATTAGGTTATAGAAAATAAATATCTACCTTGGTTTCGGTTTTTGGATATCAGAAAAAAGAAACTATTCTAATTCTATTAAAGCTCAATCCGGTTTCCAATTGGATGGGTTTGGTTTATCGACATTTAAACATTCCTAGAGGAAAGTGTTACGTATTTACCTTTAAACTCTCTTGCATCATAACAAAGAGGAGACCTGGTGTTTCTCTCTTGATCACCTCTTTTGTTGCTTCAGGTGTTACATCTCTCGGTGTGAAGCCGGTACCACCTAGATACCAGATGTTAAGTATGTCAAAAATTTGATTCAAACACAATAACAAATCTGGGATAAGTGACTAATTGTTTGTATACCCAGTGTAAGAATGAGATCCATTTCGTCAACATCGCTCCATTTTTGGAGAATATCTTTGATTCTTTCCACTTCATCGGGGACAACAGCTGTCGCAACTACCTTAGCTCCTCCCAGTTTTTCAGACGAGGAATTAATCACTGACACAGCTCTGGGCCCACTGCACCAGCACAAGAAAATAAATCAAGAAATGATAACGAAACAAGTGGATAACCAATTGATAAGAGCAAAATTTTCACACAAAATTTGAAGTGACTACAAACAAAAAACTATCTGGACAGGGTTTGAGCATTCCTTTGAGTAACTAAAATGAAGAATGGCATCAAGATAAGATTTTACCTACAGATGTAGCAAAGCACTGTGATGCTTTCCTGTCGCACTATGACAGGGAGCAATATCACTGTGCAGTTTTACTATGGCATCAAATTTGTGACCTCACCAGAATAACGAACTGGAGAGATGTATCTAGATGCACGATTTTTTAATCGAAGAAAATGAAGTAAGTCTTGTAAAAGCTCACTGTTCTAGAGTTTTCAATCACTGCATTTAACTCCAGCTGAAGAGATTATCGTCTCTACATTACTAATATTTTCATAAAATTATGCCAAATCGAAAAAAAAAAAAATTGACAAGATGACTCTACACACTTTTCACTTTGAATATATATTTCATGTTCTAGCTCATTTCTCATAAATTAGTCAGCCAGTAACAGGACTTCTAAACAGACATTACTTTTTTACACCCATCAACAAGCCACTATCGCAATTATCAGAAGGTAAGACATGTGGGAAAAAAATGTTAAAGAACTTCATCAAAATTAATGTATTCCAACAGGCAGTTATGCAGTCGTATGCTTGTAAAGAAGCAAAAAAAAAGGTTATTTGCATCTCTTTCAGCAGTCATACATAAGTCAATTCATCCAGATTTGCAACGGGACAATCAAGAAAGTTTTCACAGTAATCATACCTTCGATCAGGTCCAGCCCCAGCTGAGACAGTATCACTGACTGTAAGAATAGCCACTTTATACTCAGGCCCAGGTGGTTCATTGTAATTTCTTTCTTTCCGAATAGATTCTGGTTCTAATAGTGAGGCTTTCTTGTCTATTGAAAAGCCACTAATATCAGAAACAATTACAGCTGATACAGAAGTTCCAGCAGAAAGCACATTGCCCGTAGCAGGCAACTCCAACAAAGCATTAGCCGACCTCATACTCAAAAGCCGACTGCTCATCTGATGTCCAGTGCTATCAGCAACAAATCTGACATCCAGGTATCTCTTATTAACCCATTTAAGATAGTAATGCATACTGAAGCTTACAAGAAAATCTAGGATATCCAGCTAAATTTTACTCAAAAGCAGACATAATTATGAAAAACTCACCCGGGAGTCCCTGAACCATCATTGTCTTTCCATTTGATGATGGCCCGATGAAACTCCGGACGGATGCGATCGGACCTTATGGGCTCCTGGAGTCGAGCTCGCACTCTACGCAGAGATTAGACGGTAATCTACCTTTCACTGACAACATTTTAGAATAAATTCATATAAAGAAACAAGTATAATGAAAACTTCACTAACCTCAGTGGATGGGGGCTTGTCCATCCAGCAAGCTGGCGGATTGTAGGCACAACAAAGATATTGAAACAAACCAAACAGCTTACAGGATTTCCTGGTAATCCAAATGCAAGGACTGTTTTCCCCATCATAGTTTCAGTTGGTTTTGCGCTGATCTCAGCAAACGTCAAAGGTTTCCCAGGTTTCATCAATACCTGAAGCAAAAGTATAATATGAGATCTTCTCGGTTCAATCTATATATCAAACTAAACATTATCAACTTGCTGAGATTAGGCTGAGAAATCAAACAGTAGAGTCCAGTAAAATAGATTTTCAGAACATACTGTAGCCAACTCTTCTGCTTTAAAGCAAAAAAATAAAGAAACGCCAGGGAGAAAATTCAGGACACTTGTACAGCTTATTTACCTTGCTGAAATGTACTTTCCCTTTCTCTCTGAGTAGTGGCTTGACAAAATCCCTGTCTCCCATTGAAACACCACCAGAAGTTAATATAATATCGACTCCAGAATATACAGCCTCGTCCAAAACTCTCTCAAGTTCCTTTTTATCATCTCTAACAATTCCAAGGTCAACAACTTTACATTGCTGCTGCATCACTGCTGCCACTAACATTGCTCGATTTGAGTCCCTAATCTGCAAAGAACTTATAGTTTAGCCACTAAAGATAACATGGGTCCAATATCTATTTGCAATTATTACACAGGTATAGCTATCATATGCATCAGAAATCTAAGTTCTGCTTATTACCTGACCACGACCTAGAGTAGCTGCTGTCGGCTCGACAAGTTCATCCCCAGTAGAGAGAATAGCAACTGTTGGCATAGGATATACCTACAGGGAAGTTTTATTTTTTCCGTTTTTGGACACATCTTCTAGTAAATTTGCTAAGATAAAAATTATATACAGCAATACCTTCACCATAGTTACTCCTGCAGTTGCTAGTAAGCCAATTTCTGAGGCACCAATCTTTTCTCCAACTTTTAGTATAGTTGCATTTTTCTCAATGTCGCAACCCTAGCATATAAATTGAATGGACCTTAAGGAATCCTCCAAGCAAACAATAATGAACATATAACGATTGGCTCTCCTCCTAACAGCTCGAAAAATCTGATTTGTAATCAACTTTTTAGATTATGTTTATGTTTGATAAAAAGGGAAAGCATGCTTTAGCTATCCTCAAGTCTTCAGGTGAAACCTCACGCATGCATATCCCATAGCGTCTTTACTGTAAGAAACATTGCAATAAGACAGGATGGCGTCTGACAATTCATGTACTTATCAAAAACTCGCCCAGCATCATCTTCCATATGTCCCAGTAATTTACCCATCAGTGACATAGAAATTCAATTCATTAAAATATTGGTCTCGCATGCATCCTAAAATTTTCTTAGATCCACAAATGTCCGTACATTAGAAAGAAAAGTATGATATTTCAATTATTTAGCAAACAGTCAGCGGACAGCGATAATGGAAATCAAAGATATCAATATCAAGTAGAATACTGATTTTATAAACAAGAAAGAAGAAACCATACCACTCTACGGATGTCGGTGCCTTTCTTAGTTTGAATCAGTATCTTTACTCTTTTAGGTTCAGTTGAGACGTCTCCAATTACTCTAGTGTCCTCAACTTGGACAACTGCATCCGCTCCATCAGGTATAGGTCCTGAAGAGAAACATATCAAAGAAAACAATATGTCGAAATCAAATACACATATAGTTTTCTGACACTTTCCCATGCAGACACTACCAAATGGAAAATTGTAGTAAGGAGTGAATAAGAACAGAAAATAAGAAGCAGTTTCCAAATACTCTAAAAGGCACAAGTTTTCAAGGGAGCAAATGATATAAAACATCAGTAAGAGATTAATCAAACAAATGCAATATACTCACCACCAGTTGTTACATAAGCCACAGTTCCAGGAGTTACAGTCACACCCAGTCCATCATTCCCAGCTCTTGATTCTGTAATCACAGGGTATTCTCCAGGACCATCTGAAGCAACAACTGCGTACCCATCCTAAACAACATAAATAACGACAATGCCAAATTATTCAAATGCATTCCCTGTAGTACTCATCACCAGCTTAGCATCTTTCATTTTCCAATAAAATTAAAACAGGTGAGCTCAAAGTCTCTAATAGATTGATTCTCAAAGAGAGAAAAAAAAAAAAAAAAAAGGTATACTGAAATCAAATCTAAATTGTATAATAGGTTGAATGCTATTCAACCTTGACGGAAGCAGGATATGGAGGTAGAGGATCAGGAGCATGAATATCCTCCGCCAACACTTTCCCAAGTGCTTCCTGCAGCGATACGATTACCGGAGGCAGACGTTTAGAGACACCGAGTATTATCCTTAGAGCATCTTCCGTCGGAATCATTTCCGTCATTCCATCGCCGCCACAACAACCTTCATGATCCATTTTTTGTTTCCGATGCTTGAGAGAGAGAGAGAGAAACGATGATAGTCACTTCCTCTTGAATACGAACAAAGTTGACGGGCTTGTTTGGCTATCGGATTAAATTTGACTTTAAATTAAGTGATTAATATTGGGAGATTTAGGTTTACACCTGTAACCAAACACTACCACTATAGTAACTCAATCATCTTTGATAAAAATGTTAATACAATTGAGAACGTTCTGTTTCACTTCCCTCTTCTGATTTATCTTTATAAACGGTCTGAAACCAAATTCCAAAATTGAACATTCCAAAGATTCTGTCTCTATAAACCCTAGAATCTTTGTTTCTGGCAACATCAAAGGTGAAATTCTTGTCTTATTCGATCAGATTAGCCGCGAATTTCAGGATGTCTGGATCATTGATTCCGGGAACGAATCCGGATCGGGTTTTATCTCCGACGACTTCAAAATCGGTGACGCAGACGGTGAACGGGTCGCATCAATTCGTGATACAAGGTTACAGCTTAGCGAAAGGGATGGGTATAGGGAAGCACATAGCGAGTGATAATTTCTCCGTCGGCGGCTTTCAGTGGGGGATCTTCTTCTACCCGGATGGTAAGAATCAGGAGGATAACTCGTCGTACGTCTCTGTTTTTATCGCATTGGCGAGTGAAGGTACCGAAGTTAGGGCGCTTTTTGAGCTTGCTCTTGTTGACCAAAGTGGAAAGGGGAAGCACAAGGTTCATAGCCATTTTGAGCGCTCACTTGATGGTGGGCCTTATACACTCAAATACCGAGGAAGCATGTGGTACGATTTCTCACCCTAGTTGCTTTGTGCTCACTGCTCATAATACTTGTTTATCTTGATTACAATCGATGGTTTTGACTTTTTCTGTGGCTTATTGGCTTTCCTTAGCTATTTAAATTGATGCATGTTTGATCATTTCCGGTAAGGAATCTCTAATTTCGATTAGGGTTTTCAGTACTTTGTTTAGGATGAATCATGAGCTTGATCTAACACGTGATTCCCGCATCTAGCTTCTATGGTATATATCTGTTTACTAGCTGTGAGGTAAAAACAAAGAGGAGAAAATGTGAAAATGATCACATGTATTAGAAGATACGTTTAAGTTAATCTTAGGGTACGGTCAGAGAGATTTTGCTCAGAGTTTGATGAATCCAGGGCTTACTTGGAAGTTGGAAGTGACAGGCATAGCTGTTAGGTGTACCCGAATCTTGTGAACTGCTAAGGAGAAATGTAAATTTGAACTCTGTTAGTGCTGCATGTTTCTTCATATTGGTGGTATGAAGCATGAAAATTGAAGAATTCAGCTTGTCATAGTCAGTGTAGTAACATTTCTCTGACTAATGAGTGATGTGGGTACTTGTTATCTATTCCAAAACTTGTTTCTGAAAAAATTAATGTGGCAAAAGGAAAGATGTGGGTGGTTTTCATGACGCAAAAGAAAAATGAAATGGGAGATCGAAAATTTCTAAGGTGTTTAAGCTAACTGAATTGTCCGAGTGTATCCAGATATAGCCTTAGCTTGAGTCTTCCATTCTTCCAATTTACTATAATCCTTCTTGAAAGAGATATATTTGATCTTCTCTTTACATTTATCTTTTGCTTAAGTCTGCTAAATCAAGCTCCTCTTATTCTCCTTTCCTTTTTGTGGTTTGATTAGGGGATACAAGCGTTTCTTCAGACGTTCCATTCTTGAGACATCTGACTACCTCAAAGACGATTGCTTGATAATCAATTGTACGATTGGAGTTGTGGTATCAGAAATACACTGCCCACAGTTACACTCTATTCACGTCCCTGATTCAGAACTTGGATCACATTTTGGAGTTCTACTGGATAGCATGGAAGGTTCTGATGTAACTTTTGACATTGCTGGCGAGAAGTTTCTAGCTCATAAACTAGTCCTGGCTGCTCGATCTCCATTTTTCAAGTCTAAGTTTTTCAATGAGTTTGAAGCAAACAGTACAGAGGTTACTATTAACGATTTGGAACCTAAGGTTTTTAAGGTACATTTTGGTGGTTATTCTTAACTTGTTTCTGTTTGTTTAGATTATGCCTGTATTTATGCTCTGTTCCTTCTAGGCGTTGCTACAATTTATGTATAAAGATTCTCTTCCGGAAGATGTGGAGCCTGCTACAACTCATACACTTGAGCGCTTAAAGTTGTCAGAAATATACGATACATTGATTGTAAAGCTTTTAGCAGCAGCGGACAAGTACGACCTGAATAGGCTCAGGTTGTTGTGTGAAGCTCACATCTGCAAGGGTATATCAGTCAAATCCGTCGCCAAAATCTTAGCTTTGGCTGACAGATATAATGCTAAGGAACTAAAAGGCGTTTGCCTAAAATTTACTGCCGAGAACCTAGCAGGTATGCTTCTACATAAGAATTTTAAAAATGTTTTTAATATCAAACACTATGCAATTAAAGTTTATGATGGTCTCGATAGAGCTACTGGATCTTCTGTTGTGTTTGATTTGGTGAGGCCTTGGATATTGCAGCTGTTTTGGAGACAGACGCTTACCAACAGATGAAGGATGAATGTCTGTCCCTCCAAGCCGAGCTTCTGAAGGCGGTGGCTGGTCACGAGGAAGGTAGTAACAGTACTGGAGGAGCTAAGTCTCAGAGCGTGTGGGCCCAACTTTCTGACGGCGGTGGCGATACCACCAGCCGGCATGTTAGACAAAGAACCACCTAAAGCCTCAAATATGCATTTTCTCAGGTTAATAGTAGCCGTAGAGAGGGTATATAGCTGTTTTATTCTGTATGCAAAAAAAAAAAAAATATGATCCTAACTCTATGATAGGTAAACTCTCTCACTTTTCACTTCAGTAATAGCTTCACATGTACTCTTCTTTTCGAGTATTACTATGTTAAATGGGAAAATTGCAAATGATCTTTAACTTAAACTTTCGATTTTTTTTGTTTCCAGTTAAAACTTTGAACTATTAAATCTTTTCAAAAAAAAGTTTCAATTTTTAATATTTGTGTCCAAGGTTAAAGTGACTAACGGTCAACGATGAACAGTAACGTTGACCGTTAGTCAAATTTTTTTTTTTTTTTTTTTTTTAATAACTTATCATTTTGATTGATTAGTATAAGTAGAGTACAAATATTAAGCTAGTCATGACGGTGGTAATACGTAAACAAATTTTGAGTGAAGCTGGTTATGCGAGTGCGGGTTGTGGAGAAGACGTTGTCGGTGCGGGTCGCAATATCTGAAAAAGAAGGTTATATAAACCCGCATAACTAATTAAAAAAAAATATTCGGTCCAAGTCAGCCGAAAACATTAAAATCCAGTCCAACTAGAAAACTCTTACCTTCTTCATCGTTGCAGCAGATGTGCAGTCAGTTGCGGATCTATATAGAAGGATGTGAGGTCAGTTGACCTCTCATTAACTTATCATTTTGATTAATTAATGTAAGTAAGGTACAAATATTTAGGTAGCCATGACGGGTTATCTGCTACAAATATTTAGGTCGTAAACAAATTTTGAGTGAAGTGGGTTATCCGCTATTGGAGTCAAAACATAATTAAAAAAAATATATTTTTTAATATAATATAAACAAATTTTGAGTAAAGCGGGTTATCCGCAATGCCCTCTGTACAACTTGCACCCACATAATTCGCTTCACTCAAAATTTGTTTACGACCTATGTATTACCTTACTAACACTAATCAATCAAAATGATAAGTTGTTAAAAAAATTAAAAAAATTAAAAAAATTGACTAACGGTCAATGTTAACCTCGAACACAAATATTAAAAGTAGAAGATTTTTTATGAGAAAAGTCAATAGTTCAAAGTTTTAATTGGAACAAAAATAAAAGTTGAAGATTTAAGTTGGGACGTGTTGATAACAAGTTGAAGTGATAAGTTTAAATGTTCCCTAGGAGAGTTTTCTCTCCTCCTAAGCTATCCACTTCACCAATTTTTTTTATTTTTTTTATGAGTCCCATAGGGTTCAATAAAAGTTGCAAAATCATATTGATAAATCAATCGATCGATTATGAGTTGGCCCATTTAAATTGTTTCATCTTCAATCTCACGACGAGAGAGAGAGAGAGAGAACTGAGAGACACGCCGTGGAAAGATTCCGATTGATAGAAGAAAAACCTTGAGTAGCAGAGATCGGCAACCGTTACGGAATGGAAAGGTCAACATTTAAACTCATCACTTCAACTTGTTATCAATTAATTTTTTTATTTCTCATATTTACCATCCACCATGAAAACGTAAAGTCGATCGTTAATGTCCATAAATATCACCTGTTAAGTGTCTTTCTATCTTCTTTTCAAGCTATCACTATAAAAAAATATATACTCTTCAAGCAAATTTGCTATCAATTAATTCTTCTCCATATGCTTATGTCGTTAGCACTGTCGACGATTCCGAGACCGTTGACTGGGAAAGCATCGTTGACAAAATCGAAGAAGAAGATTCCATTGTTTGATTCATTCAATCCACCACCAGCGGAAAAATCTGGTGTTAAGTATGTTGAAATGCCTGGGCCGTTACCGTTTGGGAGGTATCCAAAGGAAAGGATGAATAAAAAAGAGATTATAGAAGAGCCAATAAAGAGATGGGAGAAAAGGATGTTGATTAAGCCTCATATGCATGATAATCGTCAGGTTAATTTGGGTGAGTGTTGTTTGTCTTCACGTTTGAATTTAGGAGTTTTGAGAATTTAACTTTTCATTTATTGGATTTTGATTGATTATGTGTGTATATTGTAGGAAGCTATGGATTTACACAATATGTTGGAATCGATACATTTCCATTGGAGGATACGACGTGTTATGTAAAGGAGCTTCTATTATTGATATGGATAACATGTGTCGTGTTCTTGAGGTATCTGTTTGGATTCTTGTTTGAAGTTTTTTTTTGGTAATTATTAGCTGCTTTTGTAGAGCTAGAACGTTTTTTAAAGTGGAGATATACATGAGACTTGAGGGATATATCAGAATTGGGTTATTTGATATCTTATTTAAATCTAAGATCTTTGGAAACTTGATGTTTTGTGACTTAAGAGAGTTACAAAAGATGTCTACTTTCAAACTGTTGGATTTTTCATGATGAACAGACTCTTCCAACTTTCTGTTCTCTTTCCCCTTCTTGGAAAAGACAAGTGGAGAGATTATTCACAGAGTTGGAGTTGTGGCGTACCTTTTCAGGGGTAGAAATTACAACTACCGCACACGTCTGCAGTACCCATTGATGTTGTGGAAGCCAGCAACTCCTGTTTATTCGAAGCTTATTCAAGAAGTTCCTGAAGGATTGACCAAAGAGGAAGGGAAAGTCTCTTAGGCTCATATGCAAGTTGTGTAAATATATCTTATTGTTAAAGCTTTAGTTCTGCTTTTTGCTCTTTTGTTACTTTCGGCATTCATTGACGTCAATTGGCGAGTATTGTGTGAGAAGAGGTTATACACTTAGTTATATATATTATTATCGTCTCTGTTTTGCATTGCAAGTAAAAAAGGAGTCTAATTGTCGCTTGTCAAAAATGTAAGAGATGCCTCTAAACTGAGTTCCTTGGTGAAACTTGATTGCCTTGGACTTGAACCAAGCAATTATAAGAAGATAGGTGCTAAGCTTAAGGTCAATGAATTCAGGTTTTTCTTTTATATGCATCTATACTTTGCGCAGCTCTCCATTTTCAGTGGAATCACTTTTGGTTGGTCTAAAATGTCGAAATTCGAAGCTTTATAATTTCTAAACAATTTGAAATTTCTCTTTCACTTAGCTTAGGAATTCTATAGTTTCATTATAAAAAGATTGTATTGGAGTATCCTTAACATTAAACTTAGGTTTTCATATTCAGTTGCCAAGGCTTCATCATCCAACATTTCTCTATATATCTGAAAAAAGTTTCTCTTCATTTACCAGATGTTAGTTCTTTGTGTGCTTCTGTCTTTTGATGATGAGTAAATACTCATGTAGAGAGGACGAATGTGGACGTCGCGATTTCTGGACAATTCTTTAATTCCAAACCTTTCTGAGACAAAAGTTTCTCCTCTTTCCCTGCATTGCTCCCTTTTAGATTTTGACAATGACCTTGAAATGGACGGTCAAGATTATTCCGATGAGGTAAAATCATACGGTTACGATGAAGCATGTACGGAAGTGAATGATGAGGAAGAAGAGAAAGGGGTGGATGTGAGAGCAGAGGAGTTCATTGCTAATTTCTATTAGCATATCAAGTTGTAGAGACAAATCTCTTATTTGGAATACAAATAACACAACGGTGCCGTATCATTATCGAGTTATGATAATGATGCTTTTTCTTTATTTATGAATGCAGTTTTTTTTTGTAGATAATTGAGACTATCTTCTAGATACAACAACACAAATATATTTTTTATTTTTGATCATTTTATTCATTTGTACTTCAGTTTTTCTCCAAGTTTTATGATTTTTTCTTTTACTATATATTATTATATACACAAATAAATAAATACTAAACTGATTAATATTAGAGTATCCGACACCGAAAAGAGATTTGATCGAAGTAAATTGGGTATTACCAGACTCAATTTGCTTAAAATCCAAAAAAAATATTTGGTCTAAAGTGGGTCTGGTTTAATAGTTTAGGATAGATTGGTACATTTTAGATAGGATCATCTAATCATATATATGAATATTTGATTCAAATAACCCAATTTTCTTACATAAAAGTAATAAAAATTACTAATTTTAGTTAAGATGATTTTTCTCTTTTTAGAAAAAATGCAATATTTGTTCAACCAAAATACTTTTTTTTTAAACATTAAATGTTTTGATCTAAGCAAAATTGTTATAGTGCTATAAACACAAAGTATGGAAACAAAATTTTCAGTTTCGGTCACATATATCCCAACTTAAGAGATAAAAAAACTTTTAACACCAAACCAAAAATAAATATAAATGTCATATGACCAAAATAATAGTTAACAAAATATAACAAATAAGATAGAAAAAACGTAACAAGCATATATTATCAAACACATTCATGCATCGCGCGGGTTCCAGCTCAAGTGGTATAATAGTTTCAATCCTCGTACATTTCAGAACAGGTAGTTTTTTTTACTCGAACATTCTGATATTTACGGAACCAGAAGCTTATTAATGTATAAGGTATACAACAGAGTGAACGGACACATATTTATTCACCAAATCAGCTGAGTTTTTATATTCATTACTAGGCCTAATGTTTATCAGTTATTTATGTTGTTGGGTTATAGTTATACCATAACTCAGGTTCATGTAGTAAGTAACAATATCTTAGTCAATAATAAAATGCAACTGATTTGTCTTGAATTTACGATTCGATTACAATCAAAGAAAGCGGCCAACTAAAAAACACAAAAAAAAAATCTTGTTTTTGGTTTGTTCGTTAGTTAGCAGGAAAGTGAAGTCAATTGTGCTTAGTTTTTCTTTCAGCAGAAGAACATTGAACTAGCAAGATTAGTGTTCAGCTTCGGCATGGGAGGCACAAGTAAAGCTAAAAGCCAATTTTCTCATTTTCCACCAATCATAAGACCCAACTGTGTTAGCTTAAAGCCAACATGTGCCAAGGTTATAAAATTGCTTTACTGAATGTATCGAAGAAAAATCAAATCACATTGCTTAGGCCTTCGCCTTCCCGCTTGCTCTTCGTTTACTATGCCAGGCTCGGTTCCTATCGCCATTGATGGGGTTCTTATGAGCAGCAATGGAGCATTGGTCAGGCCTTCCAGTCTTTGCATTCATCTCCATTTGCATTCTCCTTCGTCTCATCCTGTTCTCAAGCCTCATTCCTTTAAGATGTCGAGCCCTTCGCTCTATCTCCAACGCTTGTGTGAAATTCCATATCCGGACTATGCCTTCTTCACCTCCACACACTATACGGTCACAACCCACGTCCACAGAGAACAAATTTGATCCGAACCCGTGCAGCATTCTTTGTGGCGGTTCCACAGTACTCAAAGAAACCCTTTTGGAATAGGCACCATGGTTAGTCTTCAACAACTTCCTAACATCGATAAGGGCGAGTTTACCATCACCAGATGCTGAGACAAGCCAGGGAAACTCAAAAGAAAGAGAGTAGACAGGACTAGTGTGAGGTATCCACTGAGATATGAGTACAACGCTTGTTTCACTACCGTATCTTCTGACCTCAAACATTTTAATCCCTCCATCTTCTCCACCAGTAAACAGGAAATCCCCAGTATGACTTCTTGCCAGAGAGTAAGTGGTACCCTCATGAGCATCGTGGATGATCGCCAGCGGAGTCTCACTGTGAATGTCCCAAATATATACATCAGAACCTGACGTGCTAGTGAGGCTGGTATCATGAGGTGCAATTCCCCAAACCCAATCACTATGCCTCAAGGTTTTGACACACTTCATTGAAGATCGATCCCACATACGAACAGACATGTCCCATGAACCGCTAAAGATATTGGTCATATCCAGGGCAAGAGATGTAATTGGGCCTTCATGTCCCCATAGCCGAAACTCGGTCTTCTCTTTCTGAAAACCAGTGAGATCAAACAGGTTCCGGAGGCCATCCAGTGATTTCCAGCAATGAATAAATCCATCAGTACCGCCAGCAACCAACAGCTTTGTATCAGCCGAAATTGCCCTAATTGTGCAACCGAGTGGTTTAGATGCTGCAATAGACAAGCCTTCTTCCATGTCCCACATCCGAACAATGGAATCATATCCAGAAGTGAAAATGAGCTTGGCAGAAGCTAGGAGAAAAACAGTCCGGACAGCTTCAGTGTGACCATACAGGGTATCAATACTATAACGTCCTAAAAAGGTCCTACTCCTAAATTCCCTTTCAACAAACATCTCTTTCCATGATCTCTCATCAGAAAATCCTGAACTTGTAGCCCCGGAAACTACAGGGAGTCCCCATCTCTCACGGTAGAATTCCTTCCAAGCGTGATGCTCCGATGCTAACCTATGCAGACTAGTTGAAACACAGGACACTAAACCTAACTCCTTTGGGTCAAGGCAATTAAGAATCTCAGATATCAATGCATGAGGCAAATCAATTATGGTAGTAGACAGATACTTGTCAGAGAGCAACTGTTTCGAGCCACTGGGCACCAAAGTTCCCTTCTTTTTAGGACAACACAACTTCACATTTGGAATCTCAACAGACCCGTTTCCTATTCTCAAATCGGTATCCAAAAGATCAGACTCACTTCTCTGTTCGTTTGCAACTTCAAGTCTCTCTTGGTGCTCAAATGCCATGAAAAGCCAGTCAGCGTCCGATGTAGCCCGTAACACTAAAACAAGGAGCTTTTCACGAACGAACCTGACCGGATCTGGAAAATCTACAGCCCCAGAGACGAATCCAGCTAACTTGAAGAAAAACGAGAAAACGATTCATCAATTCGGCAGATTAAACAAAAATTGAATTTTTACCCGAAAATGGATTACAATCAATCCTTACACATCATAAACAAAGAAAAACGAAGAGATTCGTAAATGTTAGCTAAAACAAAACAAAGGAACAACGAGAAATCCCTAGAAACAGAGATGAAACCCAAAACAAAAAAACAAAAAAACAAAAAAACAAAAAAACAAAAAAACAAAAAAACAAAAAAACAAAAAACAGAATCGAGATAAGTTAGTACCTTTAGTAATCAAAAGAAGCTATTCGTAACAGAGGAGAAAATTTTCGCCCAAATTACGTTGCCCTAATTCCTCAAATCGGATTGATGAAATTGAAGATGGAGAACCACCAAGCAAAGTATGTAAAAAAATATTGCCAATTTTTTTTTCTTTTCCTGGTCCGGGGACGGTGCTATACTAACCGTCGGATGGAAAGAAATCAAGCGTTCTAAATCGTGAGATATGAGCAGCATACATGTATAAATATTGTACTCTCCTATTGTTATTTTAGATTTGAAATTATGTTTCAAGTATAAGTGTCTTTTTATATTTCAATGTAAATTTTTAGTTAGATTTACCAATTTTTATTTCTATTATTTAGTTGTATTGTAATATATTGAACAATAAAATAATACCGTTGGTTAACCGCTTCTACTTTCTCAGAAGCGATAAGGCATATTTTTGAAGCATCTTCTTCTTTTTTTTCTGGCCGGCGTCGTTTCGTCTCCGACGTCGGCCAAATCTATAATCCTTTTTTTCTTTTGTAATTTTTAATTCACTTTAAAATCTATAAGAAAATATGTATGAGTTCAAAATATCTCTATTTAATATTCATGGCGGACGATTCATAGACGTGAATATGAGTTATTGGTTGTGTTGATTCTCTTATCGAAATACAATTTCCAACGAAAACGTCGTATTTTTTCCGTCTTGTGGATTATATGTACGGTTATATGTCAATTCTAACATTTATTGTTAGTTTTGGATTAGTTTTCGGTGGTCATCCTAATCGTTTGGTGGCTTTCCGATATTTGAAACAAATCTTCATAGATTTGTTATGGAAACGGTGACCGCCTTAGAAATCGTCATGGAATCAAATCATAAAGATCTTTCACTTCTATTCGCCAAAGAACGTCAACAAGGGATTCGAGATCATGGATCATCATGGATGATATATACAACCGAAACAATGCCATCGTCTAGTGTAGGAGATGGAAATGATTGTATTGTTTGCGATGTAACTGATGGATTACAACCTTTTGATTTTCAGAAAACGTTTTAGAGTTTCATAAAAGAGATGATAGTCAAACAAGAAAATCAAATTAGATTAAAGACGAAGACGGTCAAGGAAAATGGCTTATCTAAGAAAGGAAGCAACGTGTAATTTTATTTTTTCGATTATTTTGTTAAACTTAAGGATTGATTGTATGGATTGTAGAGCTTTAATTTGTATGTTCATTGATATATTTGTAATCTTTTATTAAAATTAATAAAAGACGATTTAAAAGAATAAAAAATTATATAATATAATAATAATAAAAAATATAACAAAAAAAATAATTGTTCTCTTAATAATAATGTAACAACCGACACTTAATATGAATAAGAAGTATTTGGTTTTTTCTTAATAATTGATCTTTTTTCTAAAACATCTTTATTAACTTGAAAAAGATTACAAGTATATCAATGAGCATACACGCGAAACAATCCATGCAACCAATACATAAATACAACGAAATAATCGATAAAGTGAAATTACATTGTTCTTCCTTTCTCATATAAGTCTTACACGCTAACAGATTGACATGTTCATTGATCGTCTTCGTCTTCGGTCTAATTTGATTTTCTTGTTTGGCTATCATCCTTTTGTATGAAACTCAAATATTTTTTTTTGAAACCGTTACATCGCAAACCATATAATCATTTTCATCTTCCTCACAAGGCGATGACATTGTTTTGGTTGTAAATATCACCCATAATAGATACATAATCTCGATTCCCTTATTGGCGTTCTTCGACGACCATAAATAACCGGTCCTTATGATTGTATCATAAAACTTCTCTGACGAGTTGTCCTCCATTAGTAAAAGGAATATGAAAGTTCGGATGCGAAAATGCCTCACACGTTTCGGGATAAAAATACAATGTAATTGTAATTGGTCATTAATCATGGTTATAGCAACCACGTCATAGATAACTAATATGGAATTGATGTCAAAACAACATCTTACTATGACCGTTGTTGTAATCATTCCGATATGGGATCGGAAGATAGATGAACTGCCCCGTTGGTGAATTCCATCACAAACTGTTTCTCGAATCACCATAGGGTTGAAAACAAGAAGATTCGCAGTTGCGATTCTATATAAAACCGTCTGATTCCGACGGATAAACAAACGCCAATGACAGGTAGCGATTGATGACGACAGATTTTGATTTGGAAAATCCATCCCTTAATCGCTTGAAAATCTGCGACTCGTCTTACTTTGATGGAGAAGAGAAAACGCTGAAATGATTTTTCAGAGAAAGAGATTCGTCTTGTACAATCTACAATTTTGTAGATCTCACTCCAATTATAATAATTCTATTTGAAACAACGAAGTTAAAAACGAAAAAAAAAAAACAAAGAAGAGTTCTTAATAATTGATCTTATGCGATATTTTCTCGCAAAATTCCAAAAGTGATTATTTTTGAAAATATACATTTTTCTAGTAAAAGTATTTTTTATTTTTATAATACACATTTTTCACTTTTAAACAAAAAGAAAAAAACTAAAATCCCAAAAATAATCTGTAAAAGCCAAATATTTACTTTTGTTATTGCAAAGTCTTAAAAAATCCAAAATCGTCTCTTCGAGAGTTCTAGGTAATGATGAGTTTCGACTATTTTCTTGTTATAGTCAAGTTTCTTGTTATACAAGTTTTCGCATATCGAAAATCTTTTCATTAGAATCACATTATTTGGATCGATTTCATCATCACACTGTTTGTGTCGTTTTTATAAATTCTTCGTGTCGTTTTTTTATGGAGATGTTTGATAAAATTTTTAGTTTTATTTTTACTATTTTACTATATTAACTAATAAAAAATTATATAATTAATTAATAAAAAATTTAATTATTTTTAATATGTATACAAAATTTTAAACGGTATTTTTGTGAAATAGAGGATATATATATAGATATAATTTTGGCAATATTTTTGGCAAAAATAAATAATTTTGGCAATATTTTTGCATTCTTATATTGTCATGCAAAAATAAAAAATGCAAAATATTGTCAAAATATATATCATGTGATTTAAACCGTACGATATGAGCAAATATAGATATATATGGGTTATATTTATTTGATCCCTATTTTTCCTGCGTAATATTCTCAAAACTATGAAAAGTTGATATCTTGCACCTCCTCCTCTCTCACAAACCACAAGCGATCATCTTCCTCAAAATGTCAGATTCTTCCTCAAGCCATGAGTCACCACCTTCTCCGACGATCAACGCCGATTCAGAAACCACCATAACCAACGATTCAGAATCCAACACAAAATGTCAAACAGCGATCCAATCATTATCCTCAATCGTCACAACCACAGACATCCCTTCCACAATCTCCAACCTCCTCAACGACGAAGCCGTCTCCACCGCGATCTCCTCTCTTCTCCTACGTCCAGACTCAGGCGCCGGAGATAACAACCTCTGTCGTTGGCTTTACGATACATTCCAATCCGCGGAACCATCGCTACAGATTCTCGTTCTACGATTCGTTCCTTTGATCGCTGGTCTCTACCTCTCTCGTGTCCCTCTCCGTCAACCACAAGCCGGATTCGAAGCCGTGTTACTCGCTCTCTACGCCCACGAAACAACCTCACGCGCCGGTCAAGCGATAACCGTCAACATTCCTGATCTCTCACATCCCAGTATTTACCATGAATCCAAAGGTCTCACGAGGAACAACAACAACAACTCAACGTGCCTCAACATCGCTGTAATCTCCTCCACGTTAGATCCACACGGGACGGTTAGATCCACGCGCCGCGCGAGGATCGTTGGTGTCGCGTTGGAGCTTTACTATAGCAAAATCACGAAGATGCCACGCGAATCAAAGCTCAATTTCTGCGAATCGTGTGAGAAATGGGCGGGACAAAATGGTGAAACGGAGCAATCTTCACGTGCTGTGATTCCTAACTTGAGCGATGATGAGAATGTTGCTATGGGAGGAAGATCTGAGAGAGATAGTGGAAGGATTCCATTGCCATGGGAGCTTTTGCAACCAATTCTGAGGATCTTAGGGCATTGTCTCCTCGGGCTCAAACTTGAAGATAGGGAATTATCGGAGGCAGCGAATAAAGCTTGTCAGAGTTTGTATCTCCGATCTCTGCATGATATAAATCCCAAGGCCATTCTGGCTACCGGAAGTCTTCTCCGGCTCCGGGAAATGGCTCTTGATCCTAAAAACCAGATCGATCACACTGACGTCTCAAACGACGCCGTTCTCACCGTATGATCACCTTTTGCTTTCTTTTTTTCTTAAATAACAGCTTTGATGATTTTGTCAAACAAAAAAAAAATGTTAAGGAGAGGCCACGTTTCTGTTGGCTAATATATGTTTTCAATGAAAAGAAACAATGAATCTTTCCCCTTATTATTAGTTTGATAAAACAAAAACCAGATACTCTCAAGGAAAAAGATCTTGCAAGTCGATGATGTCGGCAAGAACTCCGGCTGCAGTCGTGTCGTTCCCAGCTCCAGCACCTTGAATCACCAAAGGCTGCTCCTTGTAGCAACGGCTATATATCTCTACCTGCAGTTTCCAATTCATTCAATCATTTTACTGACAAGACAAATATTGTGTTTGCGTTCTTGAGATAGAGATGAGAATCTCTTCCATGAGGAAGGGCACTGGTAAGCCGTTTAAACCAGAGTATCTGTGTTCATTTTCTCTTCCATGAAGCACTTTGAAAGAGATTTTTATCAAATCGAATCTTATAACAAACTTACGATATTGTCACTGCCTCTTAGTCGTCCCAATGGTGAATCTTTTGGAACTTCTCGAATGCCAACTTGAACACTGCAGAGAGACCGTGAACTTCAAAATCCCATTAGACTGACAATTTCAACATTGTACACTAGAATCTATGGGTGATTTCAACATAATTAGAAAACAATTGTTCTCTCTAGCCACAATCAAATTAGCCTTGAAACAAATTTCTTTAAAGGTGTTGATTGAATGTTGAATGTACCCAAAAAGGTTGGGATGGAAAATAGAGAGAGTAAAGGTAAACTTTACCACCTTGAACCCTCAATCACACAGACATAACGAAGCACAGACCCGTTTGATGAAGCTCTTTTAACTCTCTTCTCAATATTCTGATCAAGTTTTACTATTCCATTATGGATGAAATCATCCACAGACATGAGTCCAGGTCCCATCTCTTCGGGATACAAGCTTTCTATCTACAGATCAACAATAAAAACTGCAAAGGTTATGTACAGGAGAAAAAGTATCATAGTAGTCTTAGGAGCCATTTTTTTTTTTGGGATCAAGAAGGCAGAACCAAAATTTAGACAAGACTGAGATCAACATGTTTACAGCCCAATTCAAACTTCATCATTAAACACAAAAATAAACTAACTCGAAGAGAGTTGGTTCACCAAATATAAACCACAGCATCGAGTACAAAAGATAAAAGATAAAAAGCTTTGAATGTGGCACCTTTATGCTATCCATGGTTATCCTCTTCCCAAGAAGTCGAGCAAGAATCAAACCCTATCATGACAGAAACAAAGAAAGTTGAAAAACATTAAACTTTGTATTAATTATATTCTCGTCAACAAATAATTTGCTTCAAATGAAAAATATGGGAATTTCAACGCATAGTCTTTCTAATCGCAGTGAGTTGGTAAAAACAGGACAACTGGAGGAATTGCCTACCAATAGCATCAGCAAATCAGATTCAAGAAAAAAAAATGTTCACATGACACCAGATAAATCATGACTGCCTCATTTTGTACATTACTCGAATTAGATGAAGAAATCAATCTGCCGTGTGGACTGAAGATAACCTCACCTACATTAACAAAGGTACGTACGCACTCAAACTCTCCCAAGAGACACTACATCTATCTGTTCATACCTTTCTAGCAACATCCATGCCACTTAGGTCGTCACGTGGATCTGTGACGAAAATAAAAGATCATGTCAATCAAACATCATTTTTAGAATATTCAAACATGATCTTTCTTTTCATCTATTACAGGTAGGTTTTCCCAAGGCTAAACCAACTATGATGCACTATAAGGTCAAAGTAAGTTGGATCGAGCTACAAAACAGCTTATGGAGTATAGAGAGGCAGGTAAAGCCATTGCTATTTAATTATAATGCTGCTTAAAGAAAGCAGATGACTTTCAATCAGACAAAACAAGATATGTGCCATGATGACTAAAATAAAACTGGACAGACCTGGTTCAGTGTACCCCAGCGTTTTGGCAGCTCGAACAACTTGGCTTAGAGGCTTGCCATCTTCAAGCTCACTCATTACATATCCCAAGGTACCTATCATTAATTGAGCGCGGATACAGAGATACATTAATAAATTGCATATATTGGGATAAGAACAACGATAAACATCTATAACAGTATCATGGTAGAACGAATTGCATCTAAAGTTTGATTACCGCTCAAACTACCGACAATACTATGAACAGGGTCTCCAGACGAAATTATGCGGTTCAAGGATGCAATGACAGGAAGACCAGCACCAACCTACAAATACATATGTCAGGCGCTAAAGCTTTAAAAAATTCACTACCTATACCATACCATATACAGCCAACCATATCACCGCAGTTTTACAACTAGTTTCACTTTCAAATGACTATCAAATGTAAACAAATAGTTTTACTCTATACACAAGCTGTGTTTCACCTACAGTAGATTCATGGCGGATGAATCGCAGATGCAGAGCCAATTTATCATAATGTTCCTGCGCAGAAGACAAGGTGCGAGAAAATATGAGTCATTTCGAACTACATGATAAACTAGATTAGCACAGATTTGTTGAGAATCTTTTTTTTTACTTTCCTAGTATCTAGGTGTGTCCAGTTGTTAAAAACAGGATGGATTTGCAGAGAGAGCAATTTGAAGAAACTAGATTGATCTATATATTTTTTTTCCAAAAAAGAACCAAGATCAACAAAGCAAGTTCATTTTTTTGGAACAACATAAAGTACTGGTTCAAGATTCTATGCTGTCTCTGAATATACGTGTTGATACAAGAAGTTACCAGTGTAGAAGTAAGAGGCTTCTTATTTGCCAGGACAACGCAGCAACCGAAGTCAACTGCCTTCATCAATATATCCATCGTTTCCATGCTGGCAGAGCAATCCACAGCAGCTAAGCCTATAGCAAATACATGACTTTTTATCTATCAGAAGTTACTTTGGGCCCAAAACTAGCCTCTGATCCCACAACAGTTGTATTGCAACCTCATGTTTGGTACAAACCTGTAGATTTACCCAGACGTTTAGCAATTTCTTCTGTTTCTCTTATTGTCTCGGATCCATTAAACACCTGATATCCACCTTTTTCTGGGATAGAAAACATAATAATATTCAGTTAATAAATCCATAAAACAAGCTCATGAGGCAAACCAATGATAGGCTTAGGAGTAACCTAAAGCTCCCAAAGTCGATAATGGAGAACCAGTTGATTTGATACGGCAAACTTCAGACAAGAGTTCATCATTCAGTTCCTCTTTGAGTACATCCATTGAAGCAACTAAGGATTTACTGTCACATACTCCAATCACCCGTAAATGAACTCCCTATCAAACGGATTAAAGAGTGATTCATGATTTTGTTCGTGAGCTAGAAAATGGAATAAAAACCCCCCAGATGATGATTATGCACATGAAGAACTTTTTCCTCTACAAACATGGAAGTAAGAGGATCCAGAAGCAAAGATTTCAGAAACCACATTAATTTAGTTTAGGATTCATTCTGATAACTGAGAAATCGAGCCATGGAGAAACAAACAAGTGAGGTGAGGAGAAGAGAGTAAGGATAAGAACCATTTTGGCGTGAAGCGATCGGCAAGAGACGATGTGTTGAAGAAGGTGGCGACCAACGCCTCCACACCCCATGAGAAGCACCGGGATCTTCTTCATCCTTCTTCGCTTCTTTCTTTTTTTTTTTGGTGTGTTTACTGTCTTTCAAAAACAACCATTAAAAACCTTTTTCTTTTTTCTTTGTCGTCCATTAAAATCTATTTATTTTCATACTGTTTGGTATGAAATAATTTTGGTCATTTATCTTGGGTGGTAAATTTCTTATGTTAAAAATATATATATGAGGATCTCAAAGATTGTAATACAGACATAACAAAACAATGTGTGTTATCTGCCCATGATTTCTGAATTTTGGTGTATTTTGTTGGTAAAAACTTCAAATTAACACTTATCCAATTAACATATTGACCCCTACAAAATTAATTTCTTACATTTTTTGACCCCTCTAAATATATTTTTTCGGCTCCGCCACTGCTCCACTGAACGGCATACAAAAATAATGGATGTTCAATTTTCAAAAGGTTTTACCCAAGTATGTAAACTCATGAAGGGGCAATGACACAATGTTGTATTATTACATGTTGAAAGGATCACTACACAAGTCTCGAAACACACAACACCATAAAATATTAGAGATAAACTTCAACGAAAAAGTCAGTTTTAACAAGAACAAGCAAAACAATCAACTCCCGAAAGATCCATATCAGTTATTGATGGGCAACCTCCTTCACATTCCGAGCCATTGCTATAAAGGTTGGAGCAAAAATTAGTTGTTAAACTTTGGTTTATTCTATCAAAAATCAAATTATATATATATATTGATATATGTACCAACCAGTTTGGACAACATGGGGCGTAAACAACTTCTTCTGTCTTTGATTTAATGTCTTCTTCGGAGTTCATGGTTTGTATCGGTGGAGCTGCGCGCATATTACCAAATATATATATATATAACCTAAGAAAATAGAAATCTGAATGTACAAATCCATAAAGAGACGATTAATTAAGAAGGTTGTTTGCTTTGATCACCTTCGATTGTGGAGGAACTCATGATGAGTTGATTTGGATCCTTGGATTTGAGAAGATTACTAGCTATTAATATACTATATTGTAATCTATTATGATGTTTATGAGGAAGTCGTGCTCTTTTGGTTATTGCATCTTCATCACAAAACTCCAAATTCTGAAACTTTCAAATTGTAAAATGTAATTTGTTTCGTTTTTAAACTCTAGCAAGTTTTGAAACTTTCAAAGTATTTTGTGCCCAAGTCGATTAAATAATAAGATAATAATGGGATTGGGCATCAAACATCAAAATCAACTAACTATCATATTTTTTACATCAAATTCCTTTTGTTTAACTTATCGAAAATATACTTTTCTACGGAGAACCAATAAAAAACTGATGAGTTTACACGGGAAATAATGATTGACAATATGTCGGATATTATTACAAGAAGTAAAAAATATAATATTGACAAAAAAAAAAAGCTTCTAAAAATGGCCATGACTGCAAAAGTAGGTCATTCAACGGATTATCAATTATCGAGATGAGATCGGTGCAATCCAAGGCAAAGGTGGCGCTAGTCTTACCAATCTCGATCATGCATTCCATTAACAGAAAAGTATGACCAAAAACAGAGAAGGGACTGGTTTAGTTTGGGATTAGTTTTTTATTGTATCGGTTCGATCGATTCCATTTTAACACCTCATGATCCGGATCCGACCCGTTAGATGATCTGATTACCCGGTCTTGTTTTGTTATTGGGCTAACACATCATTTGCTTCACGAGTTAACACATCATCCACGCTACGTGTAGAATACTACCTAGTATATATATATATATATACACGCAACTGATGTATTACTAGATTATGATACAGAATAGCAAAGAATATCTTTCTTTTCAGAACTATGATCCTAAGTTGTGTTCTATTGTGCTCCACTGAACGGCATGCAAAAATAATGGATGTTTTTCCATAGGTTTTAAGACTCATGAAGGGACAATGTTGCATTACATGTTGAAAGGATCATTACACAAGTCTCGAAACACACAACACCACAAATATTAGAGATGAACTTCAACAGGTACAAGTACAAGAACCAAGCAAAGAACCAAATTCCAAACAGCACTGACCCATAGCCATTATTAACGAGCAACATTCTCCACATCCCGAGCAATCGCTATAAAGGTTGGAACAAAAATTAGTAACTTTGGTTTATTCTATCAAAAATCAAATTATATACATACATATATATATATATATATATTGATATATGTACCAACCAGATTGGACAACATGGGACGGAAACATTATTGTCTTCTTCGAAGTTCATGGTTTGATATGGTGGAGCTGCGTGCATATTACCAAAGAAATAAGATAGCTAATATATATATATATATATATATATATATATATATATATATATAACATAAGAAAAATAGAAATCTGTATGTAGAAATTTATAAAGAGACGATTAATTAAGAAGGTTGTTTGCTTTCACCTTCGATTGTGAAGGGACTCATGATGAATTGATTTGGATCTTTGGATTTGAGAAGATTGCTAGCTATATTGTAATCTATTTATAATGTTGATGGGGAGGTCGTGTTCTTTTGTTTATTGCATCTTCAACACAAAACTCCAAATTCTGACACTTTCAAATTGTAAATTGTAGTTTATTTCGTTATTGAACTCTGCAAGTTTTGAAACTTTCTATGTATTTAGTGCCCAAGTGGATTAACTAAAGAAACAATAGTGGAATTTGCTTCTTTTTTTAGATTAAACTCCATTTAATTATGTTATCGGAAACATATTCAGTTATAGGGAGAACCAATCAAGAACTGATGTGCTTAGATGAGAAAAAAGTTGTTTTTCCTTTTTTGCTAGACAATCTAAATGAATATTGCTACAACGAGGAAAAATCTAATATATTGTATTAAAAGTGGAGATCTATGTTGCACAAGTATACCATTTCAAGAGATTATCAACCATCGCGATGAAATTGGTGCAATCCGAGGCAAATGTCATATTGGTCTTCCCAATCTTGTTCATGGATCCCATTAACATAAATGTTTGACCAAAAACAGAATAGCAACTTGCTTAGTTTGGGATGAGTTTTTTTTATTGGTTCGGTACGATCGATTCCATTTTAACTAACACCTCATGATCCGGATCCGGATCCGACTCGTTAGATGATCCGATAACCCGGTCTTGTTTGGTTATTGGGCTATAGCGTACAGTTCACTGATTTGCTTCACGAGTTTCTTCTTCTTCCTCCTCAGAACTTCAAAACTTATACTTTGCAGTTTCCCCATGAAATCCGAGAAGATTCAAATGTAAATCCACCTTCTGATTCCTCTTTTTTGCTTACCGGAGACTCAGATCGAGCTGCAATTTTCGGATCCTGTTTTTTCAATTCACGGTGTTTTTTGTTTCCTCGGGGAGAAGACGGATGGACACTTTCACAGCGGAGGATCTATCGACGATCGGTGGAATAGCGACAGTGTCGCTCCTTCACTCGTTTATTCCGACGCATTGGTTACCTTTCTCCATCGTTGGACGTGCGCAGAAATGGACGCTTTCTAGAACACTCTTCGTCAGTATGTTTTTAAGATCTCTAATTCTTTGTTTTGAATTCTGCATTTTCCTACATTCATGCGCGTTTGCTGTTTCTGGAATTCTTAATTGTTCTGTGCTCGATGAGTCAGTTATCGAAGGCATTGTTTGATCAAGGTAGAAATGGGTAATTAGGAAAATAAAGGCATGAATGGATTCAACTGCTACTTCAATGGTCTAAATACTTGTATTTGTTGTGATGATGTTCTTCATTGGTGTTGCATTTGGTGTCTTTATGTATTTGAAGGATGTGAATTTTGTTGGGTCTCACAATGAAGTGAGAGTATTGCAGAGTAAATTGAAATGAAATGACGTGGGATTAGTAATTACTGATCTTAGATTAATTCACTATTTACGATGTATGAAGAGATACCAATAGCAAGTATATATAACTTGATAGAAATTTTGGGTTTTATAAAGAAATAAAGTAGTACTTACATCTGATCTCGCCAAGCGAAATGTCACTTGTTTACGGGAAGATGCTGATGTTTTTTAGCTTTCCATTGTCGCTTGAAAAGCCCTCCAAGAACTGTTTAGAATTTTCAAAACCATATATTAAGTCAGGGTGATCAGTTTTGCTCTGATCACATTCGTCTATTGTGAAAAAGTGTCTAAAGACAGCCACCTTACTAATCAAATAGCCATTTGAATTGATGCGCTTTCCAAGCTTAAGTATATGATTCGGTGTTTCTGTTTCTGTTTGGTTAAGTGTTGTTGCACATTCTTTTCTGATTTTTTCTAGTGTTACTGAATTTCAGCTGCATTTGGAGCAGTCCTGCATGTCATTTCGACTTCCCTTCTTGGTATAACAGCGATCACAATGGCGAATACCATTGCCGGTGAAGAGACTGTTCACAAACTTGCTTCCCTTTTGCTTGTATTTCTTGGTGGAAGCTATGTCTTGCTGTTTTTAGCTGGTAAAGGTGGTCACACTCACTCTCATAACCAACCCATGGAGAAAATGGCTGTTGCTGGGCTTGTCCTTGTTCCTGCATTATCTCCTTGTGCAACAACTCTCCCTGTTTTCCTCGCTGTTGGAAATTCCAAGTCGATGATGGTTCTCGCCATCATAGTTCTGCTCTTCAGGTGAGACTAAGTCTACTGTTTTCGTCACATGTTTTATGCTTTAATAAAAATCTCTCTATATAGTAAATCTTAGGACAATTGGATATGATTTTACAAGGGAAAGACATATGTCTGATATGATTGGTATAACATGGGCAGCACCATATTGGTGATGACATCGCTGGTGGCTCTATCGTTCTATGGTGCAAGCCAGCTCAAGTTTCATTGGGTGGAGCGATACGACAAACTACTGGTTGGTTCGGTCCTGTGTCTGGTAGGTATCTTAACCCTTCTCTTCCATGATCATGACCATGGTGGTCATGAAGCACATCAACTCCACAGGAAAATCATTACTCTCTAGAGACCGTTTCGAGTCTCGTTTTGCATGTCATGTCTGTTTGTTGTAGAGCGGCTTTAAGGGTCTATGAATCTTTCTGCTATGCGTTGTATGTCTATAACTAGGTGTAACGATCTCCGTTGCATGTGAAGAAACATATGACAGCATTAAATTCCTTTATGAAAACAACTCTTTGCAGGGCTATTGTAGTTATTCTGTTGAAACTTTGCGTGTTAAATTGATATATTTGGGTTTAATTCTTATAGTAAACCATAGTTTTCTTGACATATTAGATCTTAAGCTCTAAGTGGTCGGCTTTGCCTGCAAATATGGTTGACACCAAACCAGAAGCAAATCGAACAGAGAATATTTGTTAAGGAACTTTTATTCACTCCAAACAAAGTATTATTAGGCAAACTAGTTAACGTTTGCATTTTTTTCGACGAAATAAATTATTGATAATATGTATAAGAAGTATTGAAGAGAAAAAATCTGGAACACAGAGAATATAAAAACTGGGATATAATTAACAACTAACTAATCGAGAGGAACCAATGGCTTGGCTTTAAGGAAGTTGTCGAAAGGAGTAGACGCAGGAGGATTGAAGAAAGGAGGATGGTTTTGATACTCTGTGACACACATATTTGAAGCTGCGGGTGCACCCAGACTCATCATCTCCCACGAGCTCCGCTGCTCCACAAACGGATTCCCACCACCACAAGGTAAAGCAGCAGGTTCCTTGGTTTGGTTGCTGCTGAATTTGTTGCTTTTTGCTGACATGAAAGACATCTTCTCTTGCTTCCCCATCAGAAGAGCCTCGCAATGTCCTGCCATTTCTGTGTATGTCATGTCTGGTGGATCAGACACCGAGTATCTTCCTAATTGTGCTGTTGTCTGAGACACCTGCACTCGTTTTCATCTTCTGTCAGTCTACATGTTTGCGTTTGCATTTAGAACCATAAAGAAAAAGAACTCACTGCATTTAGAAGTTCATCGATGCTCAGAAGAAACGCGGTTTTGGCATTAGGTTGTGTGTCAAGACCAAGCTGATCTTCCGGAGGACTCGGCACTGCATCATTCTCTGGTATAAGCAATTGAGTTTCAGCCTGCAAAAGTAAGTGGAAACAGATTGATGTTAGAATAATAAATAACTTCAACTTTCAGAAATCGAGCGCTAAAAGTGGATACATCTTCTCGAGGTTTGTTGGTTCTTTCTTCAGAACAGTAAATTTGCACTGGAGATTCTGTCAACTGCGTTCCAACTGGACAACCGTCGATAGGTATAAAATCTGAAACTAGCTGCTCCTTTATAGATGACGTATCTTGCTGGAAATTAAACCATTAACACAGGTAAGTAGTTATACACTTCAACATAATTATAAAAGAATGATCAACATTTTGATAGTACATCTGATAGTTTTCCCAGAAACTTCATTATCATGGACGCGTAGTGCTCTCGAGGTTGATTTTGTGTAAATTCTTCAATGGCGACAAGTGAATGTAAGGCGTCATCATCGTCTTCTTTTGATCCATAATTATTTTCTGGTTGCTCTGTTTGTCCATAGAAAACAGCATCTAGCTTGCAATCTTCCACAAGTTGAAGAAACGGGTCTACCTGATACGCAAGATATATACTTGATCAAGCAGTATGTATAAAATAGAAGAGAGGCAGAGCAAGAACATTAGTAAAACTCTTGACTACCGTTTTTTCCTGCAGTGCGGTTTTTGCGCTATTAACAAGAGGAGGGATGTTGAAGGCTCTTGCTGAGAAAATTATCATTGATGAAGCCAGAGTAAAGAGGGATCTACGCCGTGATGGCTGCAATGGTCCTAAAATTGCCAACCAAAATTAATCTGTGTAGAGTTTACTTATAACAGGTGTGTACATCTACTAAAATCATAATCGAGAGTTAGTTTTACTTCTCATCAATGTAAGAAAGATGTTGAAGCAATCTTCTTTGTTTTCTAATTTAGCTCGAAACGATAATTAAGAGATGGTTTACAAGTTCATCTGCAGGGGACTATACCTCCAAGAGACAGATTCCGCAAAGAAAATGCTAGCTGAAAGCTCCAGACCAAGACTTCATTGCTAGAGTGCTACATATATTTATCAAACGCTTGTAGATTACTATATGAACAGAGGTGACCTTTATTGTAAAACATGAATTAATGCAGTGTAACTATATAGTTTCATTCATACCCAGAACTATTTTACTACTGTACCTTAGTCCGCCCAAATAGAAGTACTAAGCTAAATGTATTAGCAATGGCTTCATAATTTTGTGGCATGTTGTGAGGGGATAAAGACTGCACCCAAATCGATGAAAGCAAAAGGCAAATCTGGTGGCTGCTTAATCTTAAGGGTATCACCTGAAAAAGTTTCAGAAGTCATTGAGACCAAATTATAACAAAAGATCTACTAAATTCATTACTTATGGCTAAATGTGAAACATACTGGTTTCTCTAGGGAACTTTCCGAAGAATTGTGATCTAATACAGTTGATGATGGGTTCCTTTTAACACTCTGAGTTCGACTGTAACTTGACTTTAACCGGCTCAATACTGAACTAGTATTGTTCTTAGGCTCCTCATCATCAAAACTTTCACCTCTTGTGAATTTTGATTTTGACCTGCTAAGTGTTGAAACTCTCTCCATCTTTGCAGTATTATTATCATCAACAGAATTATCTGACTCCAACTTCAGTTTTCTAAACAGTGCAGCTGAAGAAGAAAACACAGACACAGTTCTTGACAATGTCCTCTGCATATCAGCAGGCCTTTTAGACATGGGAACTGAATTTGGACAAACAGAAGATGGGACCAGAACAACAGAAAATATACGGTGAGCCCCCATCCTTGATTCATGGTCAGCACACACCATAGCTTGAAGCAGTTGATGGAAAAGTGCATCTGGAAAAGCCTGAGAAAAAAAGATTCCATGTTATCTTCTTATTCCCTAACGTTTACATACTGAGGAAAAAAAGAGATATAGAAACTTCAAGTTTTATGCATCTTGCCTTGTTTTCATATGATAAATTTGGTATAGCTGCTATAATTTGTGCTGTGCGAAAAACTGCGGCGATTAGTGTTCTTGCCATGACTGTAATATTTGACATGCTTTCCAACATGACAGCCATTATGTCAAGGATAGGACCTGCATCTCCTACCTACATTTCGATAAAAGATCAGCGATTTATTCATTTTTTTAGAGCTTTTGGGACTAATATATGGGTTAGTTACCTTTTGGGATAATTGCACAAGACATTGTTCAACTGCAGCTTCGAATTTAAGATTATATTGAATCATCTCATTCCCAAGATTCTTATCATCTAATGAACAATGAATACTCTTCCTCAGATGCCTAATCATATCACTCAGGGCACCAATGATTGCCACAGATGGTAGAACTTTAGTCTGTTGGGCAAGTGCAGTAGCAACATAAACTATGTCAAGTTGCATTCTAGGCTTCTTTAATACATTCTTGTGATCAAGATGCTTGATCAGGATGGACAACAGGAAATGTGTGTTTTGCCCTGTCGTCAATCAATTACTCACACACCATTAGTAGCTGACTAGATAAGCCAAAAACAAATAAACCAAATGGAGACAATACAAACCAGATCGTTCTATCAACAACTGAACGCCCTGCAAAACATATAGCGCAAGACCGTGTTCGGTGGACCAAACTTCATTAAAATCAAAATAGCGGAAGAGTGACTCAAGGACACGCCGCACAGTTGTTGCTTCTTTTGCTAACTTTGCCAGATTATGCAGGCAAACCCTCGACCAAAACTTGGGGTTTTTAGCATCCTCCCTGTAGTAGTCTCTTTAATCAGAACATATATTCTAAGAAAAAAAAACAAAAAAAAAAAGAAGCATGCCAAAATAAAGCTCGAGTAGAAGGATTTACACAGATACAATTGCCTTGCCTCTGTCATCCACTATTCTTGTCCAAGAAGCAATTCTTGTTTCAGCTTCTGCAGTAGATAATTCTTTATCAATAGAAGCAATCTTGTTTTCTTGATTTACTACAGAAGTCGAAGATTGGCTGATGCCTCCATAATTTTCTAAGACAGCAGAGACTACCTGAAAAGAATAGAAACAACGAGATGATACAGTATTCAACAAACCACGCGAATAAACAAGCTTCCAAGAAAACTTACATTGTCAAATTCGACTGATATATGTGAGAATTCTCCCATAAACCAAACCTGTGAATAATCGACGTGATTGCATCAATACTTTTCTTACAACTCTCAAAAATAAGACATGTCATGGTCATATTCAATGCTATAGATAAAGAGTTGAAATGGAATGAAGAAACTGAGAATATGACTACCAAGGAAGAGAGAGCCTGGAGCCCAGCAGCACACATATTTGTTGTCCTTTCTTCTTCTCCCAATTCATGAGCTAAAGGACAGATTTTTGGGATCAACCCATCTAAGTTAAACATATAGGTACCCTCTGTCTGTAAAAAGAACAAAGTAACGAAACATTATCGAACTTTCAAAATCTGATTTTGTTTACGATAATGGTAAAAGTAAAAGTGACAAGTGTTTATGTACCTGATTGGTAACAAAATCATAGAGAGCTTCACAACCTAAAATGCGCATATCATCATACCTAGTTTGATCTAGAAGAATATGAATAAGACCAAGGTAGCTACTAGCAAACAACGACCTGTAAGACACAATTCATTAGTAATACAAAAATAATCTTTAAGCAGTATTATAATGTTGAATAAAAAACAAAACATTACATTTGTTCATTACAGGAAAGCAGTAGCTTCTTGTAGATAGACATAACAATCTTTACAGAGTGAAATTGCTCCATTCTCAATTCCTTGTAACACCTTTGTTCAAGAGAGGTTGTAATCTGAATAAATAGAATCATTGGTTTTTAAAAAGAATGTATATAAGTGAAAAATCCCAATATTCACATAGAATGTAAATAAAATGGAAAATTCACCTTCGGGATACGAAGAGGGTTTTTTGCAGCATATTCACATAGTTTACTGATTTTTCGATCATTGGGTTGCTCATCCTGAATCAAAATTAGTAACATAGCCAATAAGGAGAAGACTTGATGATGTGGTAACAATGAAACTAATCTCTTAAGAGTATTATAGATAAAGCAAAAGCAACCTGGGATCGAGGGAAGATGTCAGCGAGAAGATGTTTATATCTCTTAACGGGATGTCTCGATCTGGCACGCAGTGCGGGACAAAAGCAACACAAGCTTTCACAGACAGGGAAAACTGTTCTTGAAACGACCCCCATCGATCTCGATCTCACGAACCAAAGATTTACAGACACATGATATCGTCAAATGTATAAGCCACCAAGGAATGGGATTGGGGTGACGAAGGATCAAAACAGAGATCCATCTGATAATTTGAGGGAGAAGACGAACAAGAGAAAAGAATCGACGATTGCCGAACTTTCATTCATATCTATTTTGTTTTGAAAGCTCCTCTCTCTTTTTCATGCCCCCTTCCATTTACTATTTTTGTATTTTTGACCATATATAATGATCATTTGATCATATATCAAACAGAATCTTTAATAAATTAATGTATGTTTCTAAACATACCAATTCATGCAGAGGAACAATGTATGTATGTATGTAAGTTGTTGAATAATGGAGGGAACGTGAATAAAGGATCTATTTTTGGGTTGATACAATCACATCCTCTCATTTCTCAAACTCTTAAACCAAAATTGTACACTTTTCTTCCTCTCCAAGAAACATTACTCTAATGACCGTAACCACTATATAGAATACAAGACACAACATTTAGTCATGATTTCTCATTAGAATAAGTCTTGCTTGTTGTGTGTCAAATGCAAAGAGGACCACGTTCATGATTGTATTCAGGTCCTAGACCAATACTCAATTCTTGATTCAATGGCAAAACGCAGAATATATATAACATGCTTTTAAGTTTCAACTAAGAAACCTAACTTAATTACTCTCACTATATGTTATTTACATAAAGCGTAGGAGGCAATATTTGGCTGTTTAAACAAATTATGGTATTACTAGGACCGTCAAATGGGTTGTTCACGTTCATTTTGGACCGGTCTTGATCATTTTGATTATGGACAAATAGTGTCTACGTCCATTAAAGACCATGCTCATTAACGACCATGTCCAAATGGGTTATCCAATGGTCATAATAGAACTTATTTCAAGACTTAGTCATTATTCATAAAACTGAAATTTAAAGCCAAACGACTCAAACCAAAGTATTAGAAGAACCGAAGTATTACATCATATCATCATACAAACATATAATCAAAACCATGTCTCTAAGATTAATGGTCGATAATAGCCTAAACCGACGGTTTTCTGACGGATTTGTCCGTATGTTCTAGCTTGTCGATAATTAAAAATCCGTCGGTAATCCCTCAGAAAATACCGACGGATGAAATACCGACGGCTTACTGACGATGTCAGTGGTCGGTAAATCCGTCAGTACACCGTCGGATAAAAAACCGACGAAAACCGACCGCTATTAATCGATGGTTTTTACTGACAGATTACAGATGGTTTACTGACGGTAAATCGTTGTTATTTCCGACGAAAAACCGACAACTTTAATATAATAAAATAATTCGAAATTATTGAATTAATATTTGATTGAATTTAAAGTTGCTAAAAACATTTTTAAAAATAAATTCATAATTGAACTTTAAATAAATTTAAATTTAAATTTTATAATTTACATTTATATAAAAAGCCCAAAAATAAATTTAAATTTTATAAATTTTAACTAAGCTATAATTTTTTTAATAAAAATCTCTATTTAGAAATTCAAAATTGAGCTATTAATTTATAATTAGCTGCACGAGATAAAAATTAGGATAAGTATTAATTTTCCACTAAATCAATTTGACTTAGTTTTTTAAGTGTTATGGACCGCCTATTGTCTATTTTGTCCAAACTCATTTTGTCCATGTCTATTGAGGACCATGTCCATTTAAACCCGCTCGAAAATGGGTTTGTCCATAACCGGTTCATAACGTTATAGACGTGGACAGATCATGAACAGCCCGTCCATTTTGACAGCTCTAGGTATTACTAAGTGTGTAGTATCTTTTCGATCCTGTTTGCAGAGCCGTGTGCATGAGGAGAGCTATTTGAAACATAGGCTTAAAGCTCCTATTTTTTTTTTTTTGATTCATTAGTATAACAAAAAGATTTTTACTTTTTTTTTTCTTTTTTTTAAGCATTCAAATTGTCAGTCACGATCCTGCCCGTTTGGGAGGGATCATCACGTCTAACAAGATTGGTGGTGTTCGTTTGGCAGTCGCTGGCGACTGCGACCAGCGGCCGCGACCAAGCGATGTTCGTTTGGCAGTCGCAGGATCCCGCGACTGGTCGCAGCGACCAGCGACTGAAAATTCGAGTCGCTGTTTTTTTCAGCGACTGGTCGCGCGACCAGTCGTTGGATCCTGCGACTGCCAAACGAACAACACAGCGACTCAAAATAATTTTATTTTATGTTTTTGTTATATTTTCATTGATAAATTTAAGACTTTATTTATCATATTTGGCTTAAAAATATGATATAAAAATTGTAATATTTATTTTTTATATATGTAATAGTAGTAAATGATAAAAAAATATTGAAAACTAATTATAAATCAAAATTTTCATTTAAAAGAAAGGTTTAAAAATTACTGCCAAAATAATTTTATAAAAATTACATTCATAAAAATTTTTATAAAAATTTGTTATAAAAAATATTTTGGCAGTAATTTTATAAAAAAACCCAAAAATAAATTAAAATTTTATAAATTTTAACTAAACTATAATTTTTTTTATAAAAAATCTCCATTTAAAAATTCAAAATTGAACTATTAATTTATGATTAGCTGCACGAGATAAAAATTAGGATAAGTATTAATTTTCCACCAAATCAATTTGATAGTTTTTAAGTGTTATGGACCGCCTATTGTCCATTTTGTCCAAACCCATTTTGTCCAAATCCATTTTGTCTAAAACCATTTTGTCCATGTTCATTTAAACCCGCTCGAAGATGGGCTTGCCCATGACCGGTTCATAACGTTATGAACGTGGACAGACCATAGATCGCTCGTCTATTTTGACAGCTCTAAGTATTACCAAGTGTGTGAGCTGTGTGCACGAGGAGAGCTATTTGAAACATAAGCCATTTTTATTTTTATTTTTGATTCATTAGTATAACAAAAAAATCTTTACTTTTTTTTTTTTTCTTTTTTATTAAGCATTCAAATTGTCAGGCACGATTCTGGCCGTTTGGGAGGGATCATCACGTCTAACAAGATTATCAAAGACTAGCGTAACTACGGGTGCAAGCCCGAAATTTATTGGTTACAAGATAAATATTTAAGGGATATATTTTTTTCTCCTGAGAAAAGACTAGAAACTCCAACTAAACACACACATCAAGATGACAGGCTTATTAGGGCCCATAGTAGATTAAGGGCCAACAATAAGAGATACTGACCTACAGAATTTGGGCCGAACTTGTCAAAACTTGTGGCTTCTAGAGAAACCCATCGGAATAGGAATGGTTATTGATTAGTCACCGGTTCTTAAGTTTCATTTTCAGACGAACGTTGTGGAGGAGTCGGTGTCGTTACCCTTTTTTTTTTTTCTGTTTGTCGTCATGTGTTTCTTTCTACCCTATTTTTAAAAGGAAGAGTGGAGTTGCAATTATTCCGACATTTAAGTGTTATGTGTTTGTCGGATCAGATTCCATCTCCAGAATCTTATCTTATTCCCCGAATATCATTGACTTTTCTTTATATCTTAATTTGTTATCTTCGCACTTAAACTATTTTTTTCGTTAGTGCACACAACTCGTATTCCATCATCAATGATTAAAATAAGTCGTACCAAATTAAACTAAAAGTGAAATTATATATAACATATTATTCATGATGATATATCACAAGAATGATGTTTGCACAAAAACAAATCACTGTTAGTTTCCGCGTGAACTCTAAAAGTCTCCAATTTTGACCAATCTTAACTTATTTGACCAACAAGTTACAAGACTTTTATTTCTCCCTCTTAAATTCAAAGATTAATTTTCAATGTGCCTGTATACAATTCACTTAACTCTTAAAAATCCTAAGGTAAATCCCACATTTTCCATTTTTTCTTAAAAGTTCGATTTATATAAATTAAAAAAAAAAAAAGACTTTGAATTTATTATAGTATAAAAATAATAATATTTTTTTTAGCTGACCATAAGAAAAAAACTTTACTTTTGAGTTTTTCGTTTTTATTTGTTTTCGTACATGCAATTTCATACCGTTTTGAATTATTATAATATCGCTTTTCCATTTTTTTTCTCTCCGTTAAAAATATATAACTACAGCACCAATCTAACACAGTATTTCTCTTCGTCATTCCCCACACCAAACGCATAATCGATTTCTCCATTTTCAACACAAAAGGGGAACGAACAAAACCCTAATTTAGCTTTCTCGTTCTCCAAATCTACCTCTACTCAATTCCTGTTCGATTTCTCCGCCTTCATACCCTGATTCTCATATGGCGTCTCGAAACTGTCGGTGGGAGCTCTTCGTCGCAGCTTCGCTAACCCTAACTTTAGCTTTGATTCACCTGGTGGAAGCAAACTCAGAGGGAGATGCTCTTTACGCTCTTCGCCGGAGTTTATCGGATCCGGACCATGTTCTCCAGAGCTGGGATCCGACTCTTGTTAATCCCTGTACCTGGTTCCATGTCACCTGTAACCAAGACAACCGCGTCACTCGTGTGTAAGATCCTCTTTCCTCCTGTTACGAATCTATGGAGTTTCTATTGATACAGTCTCCATATTTCTCAGAATTGACCGTATCTCCTTGGATTTTTCGCTCTATTTTTAGGCTATGGATTCTGGGTTAGTTTCTACTTTTAGATAGCATCATTGAAGTGTCAGTCGATTTATATCCGAGCTTTAACATGATGGTATTAGAGTCATATGCAAACCATTTTGTCGAAGCTGTTATTTTATATTGGGTCATTGGTTAAGATGTTAGTTAGCTTGACCATAATTGTTATTCTTAGCTTTCATGAGTTGCTATTAATTATGAGATTTCATGAACATATATGATTGAAAGATTGTTTTGATTATTTGTAGTAGGCGCCTCAACTTCGTCGGTAGATGTTATGAAGTCAAATGAGGATTTTGTTTATGTGTTGATGATTTTCTAGCTTTCCTTTCCCCTTGGAACTACACTTCTTTATCAAATTAGGGTAAACTTTAATTTCGTTTCTTTAAGGTTCATGAGACTATTTATGATATGGTCCTTTTCGCAGCTTCAAATGCAGAGTACGGTTATGAGAAAAAAACGTACCTTTCTTGTTCAACTTTCCAGTAAGAAAAGGGGAATTCAAAAGCTCCCATGTTTTGCACAGTGTAGACTTTTCTAGTCATTGGATCCCTTGGAAAGTCTCGAAAGAATCCCCAATAGTTGTTCTATCGACTTAGCAGTTAATTTTGCTTGTACCTGATTTTCTCAATGCTTTGTTACTGATCTAGATTACTTTTGGGTCCCTACTTTGAGAGTTCTTACGCTTTTAGAAGAATTGTGGATACTTTATTCTTGATTATATCTAATTATATCTAATAACTGTTTGATGGATCAAGAGAACAGCTTATAGAGTATCTAAAACTAATGCTTCTCTTATGCTTTATTGTCTTATTTTTCTACAGTATAAATATTTGTATTTTGCTCTCAAACTGTATCTCTGATTCTACATATTTTGGCAGGGATTTGGGTAACTCAAACCTTTCTGGACATCTTGCACCCGATCTTGGAAAGCTCGAACATTTGCAGTATCTGTATGCCATCACTCTTTTGACTTCTGTTCTCCGAAAATTTTACTCTTCTCTATGCCAGCTTTAATGCAAATAGATATAGACAATGGAAATAATGTTGTATACCATATATAATGCACCTAAACTGTTTGCTACAACATTCATTATGTAATTGACAATGGAGATTAACTCTTTACTTGTACTATGACTGACACAGAGAGCTCTACAAGAACAACATCCAAGGAACTATACCTTCTGAACTTGGAAATCTGAAGAACCTCATCAGCTTGGATCTGTATAACAACAATCTCACGGGGACAATTCCTACATCTTTGGGAAAATTGAAGTCTCTTGTTTTTCTGTAAGTTAGATTTCTTTCAAAATTGCAAAATGGGTAATCAAATGTTGAGTAAAAGGACAAGATGGTTTATGTGGTTAGAACTACGTGATTCTATTTGTGATGTGTCTTCATACCTTGTCTATCTGAAACTGTTTAATGTGGCAGACGGCTTAATGACAACCGATTGACCGGTCCAATCCCTAGAGCACTCACGGCAGTCCCAAGCCTTAAAGTTGTGTAAGTTCAGCTTTTTCATTTCTGTTGTTTTTTTTGTTTTTTTTTTGTTCAACGCTCTGCGGCTGTTCTCTGAATCACCAGTATTTGAACCCCTTTTTATCCAACCTATTGACTTCATGCTTTTACGTTTTTTTTTTTTAACTTTGTCATCCTTTTCTCAGTGATGTCTCGAGCAATGATTTGTGTGGACCAATCCCAACAAGCGGACCTTTTGCACACATTCCTCTGCAGAAGTAAGTTTCTTCTTTCACTTAGCCTACAAAGTTTCTTGATTATGGTTCCCTGCATTTGCATTTATTTCTCACCCAAATTACATAATACTTTTCCTGTGAGGAATGAGTATGAACCAAAGCGTCTTTACACTTGTCTTTTTGTTACGAATATCAACTGAATCGGGTGTTTAGTATAAACGAATAAAGTTGCATATGAGCATTTGTTCCTAATAACGAAAACGATTGTGCAGCTTTGAGAACAACCCGCGATTGGAGGGACCTGAATTACTCGGTCTTGCAAGCTATGACACTAACTGCACCTGAAATAACTGGCAAACCCTAATTCTGAAAAGAAGAAATGGGGGGTGACCTTGTAAGAACACTTCACCACTTTATCAAATATCACATCTATTATGTAATAAGTATATATATGTAGTCAAAAAAATTTAAGCGGTCTCAATTGAGACAGGCCACCCAGAGACTCGGGTCTGTGTATGTAAAATTCCTAAATGCGACTTTACTGTAACATTTGTATTGGTATGGTATCAAATTGTTTGCCTTTTCTGCATTAAAACTTGTCTTAGATCTGATATATAAAGCAAAAAAAAAAAATAAAAAAAAAAATGGTTGTTTTATTGACATCATTTTGTTTTCCGGCTCGATATCATACCTAGTTTTTTGTTTTGAGCCATTCATATCTATTATACTGCGATTCATTATCAACCAATATCGGACAGGAGACACGTTGGTGACATGTGAGGTCGACAAAATTGCAAACAAAAAAAAGAATGAAAAAATAGAGATATATTTCCCATTTTTGGTGGTTAGTGTTTATAACCACAAGAGGAGTTTGTGGCGTATACAAAAGTCCATATAATTATTCTTCTACTATATCCGAGGAGTTAAAATAAAATAATACTTTTTTTTATATAAGTCAGGTGATCTATGAGCTCCAAGCCATATCGCAGAGATTTTACTGCTAGCTAGTTTTCGGATCAACATGCTATAAAATCCAACTAATCATAGGTATGAAAAGACCATGTGAATGCTCTGGTGACCAAATGGGTTGATTTAGTGAATTTCACGCTCGAAGGAAATCGATTCCTTACCTGGACCAACGTGACAACTCTTCTTCAAATAGAAACCACTAGACCACTACTCCGTAGTTAAAATAAAATAATACATGTACAATTCCATTTTTGTAAGGGTCATTCCAATTATATATATCTCTATTCTATTATTTTAATATTTTTTTTCTATTGCTAAGTAAATGTTGATGTGAACTCTTTTATGGTTGCAATGCCGTGCTTAAGGTGTTGTAAAAAAGGCAATTGCCTAAGGCCACTAAAATTTAAGTATTTAATAGGCCACATATTTTGATAAAGTTTATTATGAATTTCATTAATTTGATAAATAGTTTTTTTGTGTGTTAAAACTCGTACTCTTATAATTGTTATTATTACTTTTTGTTTGTATAGAAATATATGCATATTTAACATTTTTTGTTTAATATATAGTAAATTAAGCCACATGTTCACATGATTACGAGTAAGGGATAATTAAAAAATAAATTAAAAATGTAATTTTATTTTTTTTATTTAAAAAATGTCAAGTTAGCCTTAAAGCATCTCCAATGTATTGCACTATTTTTTACTCTATAATAGAGTTGGATATCTCTCCAATGTATTACTCTATTTTTCACTCTAAAAAGAATATTCTAAGTATATTCTTATTTTCAAGTTTGTTATTAATTGCTAAATAATACACTTTATTTATAGAACTTAAAAATTAACCCACTAATTTTTTTTCTTTCAAAACTTCTAAAAATTATGAAAATATTTATAACTAACCATAAAATAACAACACAAAAATATCAAAACAAAATAGAATCAAAATAACAAAAAAAAAATTATTAATATAAAAAACACAATACACCACATAAAAATAACAAAAGAAAATAGATTTAAATTTATTCATCATCATTCATATATTTTTCTCATATGTGATCAATTAACGCATTTCGAAGCAAAAAATGAGCGTCTTTATTTTTAATTTGTCTAAATCGAGCAAAAAAGTTTTGAACTCGATACCGGATTCAAATTTTCGTGCATATGTTCAAAGTGAACAAACAAAGATTTATCGAAAAAGGGCCGAACAACAATAATATCAACAAGATTCACCTCAACCTGATTCGTTTGGACAGTATTTTAATAATTTGGGTGGATCCCGAAACGATTTACCGGATTATTAACTCATAAAATTAGTAATTGTTGTTGTTTTTAATTTATATTATGTATTTTAATTTCAGTTTTTAATGTTTTTTAATTATTATTTATTATCAGTTTATGGTTTTATGTCATTGTATTTTATATTAAAAAATATATTATAAGATTCTGAAATTTTGTTTGTTAAATAAATTATTATAGTTCTTAAAATAAAATAACTTAAAATGACAGGAACTAATTTATAAATAAAAAAGTTCAACTCTAAAATGAGTGGAAAATAGGATTACTCTATATTTGGAGTAAAAAATAGGTTTACGCTATTTTTGTGTTCAAAATAGAGTAAGATTGGAGCAGATTTTACTCTAAAATAGAGTTTGGTGTAGGATATAGAGTGGGATTGAAAATGTCTTTAGGCCTCAGTCTTAGCACGGCACTGACTTTAAGTGGATTGATGGAGTCCATCATTTTACCTCAACTGCGGTAGTTCTTACCACTTGTCATTGTCTGTTTCTTTCTTTTGACAATTACACTTTTACCCAATCAAACACGACCAGATGAGGCTCGTATTTATACGTATATAATTGCTTGTATGATTTTTTCTTTTTATCTTCAATCATTCAGATCTTCATTAAATACTCCAGTGCCTACTATACGAAACTGCCAAGATATATGACCCCATCTTGTCGTCTTTTCCTTTTCGATTTTAATATTTTAACTTCAACCACAAAAAATAAAACGTGCATCTTAGAAACAACAAAAACAAAATAAAAAATAAAGAAATCAACGCTTCCCATTCTACATATATGAACAAAGCCTCTTTTCATATACACCAACGTAAGCTACTTTACAGTTCACATTATTCAGCCACATAAGAGAAATAAAGTAAAAGATTCCATGGCGGTATCTGTGTGGTGGCTACTATTACGCACGGTGGTTGTAGTGGCGTTTCACTCGGCGTCCGCCACAGTACTAGAATCAACGTGGGAGGTTGAGTATAAGTACTGGTGGCCGGATTGTAAAGAAGGCATTATCATGGCCATCAACGGCAAATTTCCGGGGCCAACGATAGACGCCGTCGCCGGAGATACTGTCGTCATCAACGTCGTCAACAAACTCTCCACCGAAGGCGTTGTTATCCATTGGCACGGCATACGTCAGGTTTTTTAATTACTTTAACTTTGTTCCTTCATATACAAATTATATACGTATGTAATAAATGTCACAAAGAAGAATTAACAAAAAATAAGATGTGACAAAGCAGCTTATTCAGTAAATTATATGTTCCATAAATTAATTTATGTTCTACAATTGTAAAAATAAATATGGGATTAACAAAAATATGATAGGTGATTATGAAGTAGCTTGTGAGTTGTGACTAACCCGTGAATCCGCGTGTTTTTTAGCTGAATTACGTAATACTCTGTAATTTCACAGAACCACTAGTACTATACAGTCTCTCTGTAATTAAAGCTTTTTTAATGAAAAGGGATTAACAAAATCTGATTTGTAAGCATGGAACAGTATGGTACTCCATGGGCAGATGGAGCAGCGGGTGTGACACAATGTCCTATTAACCCTGGCGAAACTTTCACCTACAAGTTCATTGTCGATAAGGTTTTAACATTTTTCTTTTTACTTTTATAAAAAGTAAAACAATGATGGGGGAATCAGCAAAACGACGGCGTTTTAGATGGGATACTGTGCAGGCGGGAACACATTTCTATCATGGACACTACGGGATGCAGCGATCAGCAGGACTATACGGAATGATGATAGTGAGATCACCAGAAGAGAGATTACGTTATGATGGAGAGTTCAATCTGTTGCTTAGCGACTGGTGGCACCAAAGCATTCACGCGCAAGAACTCGCTCTTTCTTCTCGCCCTATGCGTTGGATCGGGGAACCTCAAAGCTTGTTGATCAATGGAAGAGGACAGTTTAATTGTTCACAAGCGGCGTATTTTGAAAAAGGAGGAGATAAAGATGTATGCACGTTTAAAGAAAATGATCAGTGTGCACCTCAAACTCTACGGGTCGAACCCAATAGAGTTTACCGTCTCAGAATCGCTAGCACCACTGCTCTTGCTTCCCTCAACTTGGCCGTTCAAGTAAGTTTCATTCTTTCCTATATATTATATATATAACTAACGATCTTGTTTTATTCATGGTTCGATTTTAGTTCAACCATGTTTGGTTCAAGAACTAGCTAGTATGTGTAACCACATTGAAATCATAAGAGTAGATTAATTTTACACATGAGATAAATGCAAAGAGTAGTACAAATGGTTGTAGCGGTTGGGACGGACAAATTCGTGGACTGGATCGTTTTTTTTTATCATTCACAAATTTTAGTTCGCAGTAATGCAGATCACATAAAAACTATACAAATCTACTGCGGATCGTTTTTACTTTTGGTTCACAATAAATTGCATTTGCTCCAAAACTAAAATAGTTTAGTCCATTATCAGTTTTTTCTATGATAGCCATTCAAAACCTTAGAATATAAAAATATTTTAATTTGACAAATTATTACTTTCTTGATGAGAGAACTTATTATGTGCATATGTATCTATTTCTTATTTATACAACTTGAGAAACAAAAATAGATATAAATACGTACTAAATGTCACACGTGTGGTTTGATTACGCATGTGACAGGGACACCAGCTGGTGGTAGTTGAAGCCGACGGCAACTACGTGGCACCGTTCACCGTCAACGACATTGACATTTATTCCGGCGAAACCTATTCCGTTCTTCTTAGAACCAACGCAACTCCATCCAATAAGTTCTGGATCTCCGTCGGCGTTCGTGGCCGAGAACCAAAAACTCCTCAAGCACTCACCGTGTTAAATTACGTCGATGCCACTGAATCACGCCCAGCTCATCCACCACCGGTGACTCCCGCGTGGAACGACACAGATCGGAGCAAAAGTTTCTCAAAAAAAATCTTCGCCGCAAAAGGATATCCAAAACCGCCGGAAAAATCAAACGACCAGCTCATCCTCCTCAACACACAGAATCTCTTCGAAAACTACACAAAATGGTCAATCAACAACGTCTCATTGTCCGTACCGGTGACGCCGTACCTCGGTTCAATCAGATACGGTTTAAAATCAGCGTACGATTTAAAATCTCCGGCGAAGAAGTTCCCAGTGGATAATTACGATATTATGAAGCCGCCGGCGAATCCTAACACCACGAAAGGTAGTGGAATTTATAATTTCCCGTCAGGAATCGTCGTCGACGTGATTTTACAAAACGCAAACGTTTTGAAAGGTGTGGTCAGTGAGATACATCCGTGGCACCTTCACGGTCACAATTTCTGGGTTTTGGGTTACGGTGAAGGGAAATTTAAACCGGGGATTGATGAGAAGACTTATAATTTGAAGAACCCGCCGTTACGGAACACGGCGGTGTTGTATCCGTATGGATGGACGGCATTAAGATTCGTAACGGATAATCCTGGGGTTTGGTTTTTTCATTGTCATATTGAACCGCATTTGCATATGGGTATGGGTGTGGTTTTCGCTGAGGGAGTAGACCGGATTGGTACGATGGAGATACCGGACGAGGCGCTCGGTTGTGGATTAACCAGGAAATGGCTCATGAACCGGGGACGTCCTTAGATTAACCGGTGTTCTTCTCATATATATAGTATGGTTTGTCATATGTGTGTGTTTTTCTCGCTCGCGGTAGTGAGGTTGTTAATTTTAGTTCAAAAATAAAAATATGTTTAAACATAAAAAAAGGTTTTACTTTATTACAAGTTCGGCTGATTCCGTTTGGTATTGTATGTACAAAATTATAAGTCTATACGTCAAATTACTCAACGATGTTTTAAGCGACTTTGTTTCAAAATGGTTAGTGTTTCTCTTACTATTTTTGACGGGGATATATACATTAAATAAGTGGTACATTCAAAATATTTAAATTTTGATGGACATTGAAACTTTTCCACCGATTATAGGTCGCCAAAAGTATATTGACTCGAATAAAAGAATATTATCAGAGATACACAACAATACATAGTGTCATCAGAAGTAGTGGCGGAGGCCAGGAAATATTTTTGAAGGGGTTAAAATGTTAAAAAATCAATTTTACAGGAGTCAATATATAATTAGACTAGTGTTAATTTAAAACTTTTAACTAAAAAATACACCAAACTTTAAAATTCATGGTACCCATGATTGTTCACTAGCTCCGCCACTGATCAAAAGAGACTAAAGTAAGAACTATTGTGTTGTCCTAATTTATGTGGAATGGAGGCATCCAAATTCGAAATTCTTTGGGGTAACCATTCCTTTCCAGATCACAAAGGGGAAAAAAAGATACTTCACAAAAGGAAAAGTATATTATAATTTATTTTGCTTGTTAAATATAATAGAAGGTTTCATGAGTTTTTCGTGTTAAGAAACATCCTTTAACAAGTCTCTCGTAATACGGTTGCTAGCCATCGGCCAGATTCAAAGCATATCAAGAAATTTTCAAAAATTTTGCTTAAGAAAACTAGCTATTATGTAAATTGTAAACATTGTCCATGAGATGAGGTCGGAGGAGGGGGAAAGACAAATGTCATCATAAAAAGTTATAGACGTGATGCCTGGTTGTAAAGTATTTCGTATAATTTTTTAAATTTTAATTTGTCAGGATCAATTATGTTGACAAAAGAATAATATGATCGGTATTCGATTATAATTAATATATAAAAAAATAATTTACTCAAGAAAGACGTATTTAGTTTTGACATCTACCTAAAATAAAGGCTTTTATGTGATAGTTAACTTTACGTACATGTACAAAACTAGCAAGAAGTGAACTTGATGAAGTTGGGATGATAAAGATTGTGAACGTGATCTCGCCGTCTAAGACAAATTCAACCTTGTCACCCTAAAAACATGTAACATGAGATCACTACTATACCGAATCTTCTTGAGATATTTTGATTGTTTACACGATCACGATTATGTCCATTAACCTTGTGGCCAGTCTAAAACCCCAAAGATAAAGAAAAATAAATATCCTTTATTTTGACCCAAAAAAACCCAATTAGTGGTTTTGCCCACTATCTCTCCCTTCTCTTTTCCTCTCTCCCTCTATATATATACATGTCCATGTTGATCATACATCATCATTCACATACACAAGCCAATGGGTTTGTGGTGGATAGTGGTGGTGGGTATCTTGGCTCACACGGCGGCTGCTGCCGTGAGAGAATATAATTGGGAGGTTGAGTACAAGTTCTGGTGGCCGGACTGTAAAGAAGGCACCGTCATGACCGTCAACGGTCAGTTTCCTGGCCCCACCATACAAGCCGTAGCCGGAGACACCATCGTCGTCCATCTCACCAACAAACTCACCACCGAAGGTCTTGTCATCCATTGGCATGGAATCCGTCAGGTTTTTTTTTTTTTTTAAAATATACCACAATCTCGAACCAAAATCTAATATAATCATAGATCTATATTTTTGCGAATATTTTTAAAAACTAGAGGGATGATTGTGACGATGGATCACTGATATCTTCTTCTGCTTATTATTATTATTTTTTTATGTATCCATAAGCATCAATAATCGTGTCCATTGTATAGAGTATTATTGATTGGTTTGTCGTTAGATGATAAAAGAATAAAGAAAATGGGTGAGTTGCAGAAATAATGGATTTAGAAGCACATGCCATGCATGATCACTGTCTCTTCTCGATGCAATCACTACATTTACGACGTTGGTTTTTTTTTTTCAAAGACTCTATTTAATGTCCCTTGAAAATATAACAACAGTTACTCTAATAAATACTTATAAGCTATTTTTTGGTTTCTGGCCAATGACACTACTCTAGTTTAGTCTTAAGTTAGTAGATTAAGATAAAAAGTAGTTTAGTGACTTAATTGTGTTTTGTGAACATAGTTGGGAAGTCCATGGGCAGATGGAGCAGCAGGAGTCACTCAATGTGCCATTAACCCTGGAGAGACTTTTACCTACAATTTCACTGTTGAGAAGGTAACTTAATTTTTTTTCCCCTTATTGTAAAAAACTATATACAACTCCAAATAGCGATTTTGGGAACATTGATGATACGGTGCAGCCGGGAACACACTTCTACCATGGACACTACGGCATGCAAAGATCAGCTGGGCTCTACGGATCGCTGATTGTAGACGTGGCTAAAGGACAGACAGAGAGGTTGAGATACGATGGAGAGTTTAATCTCTTACTAAGTGACTGGTGGCATGAGCCTATTCCCTCTCAAGAACTTGGTCTTTCTTCCAAACCTATGCGCTGGATCGGTGACGCTCAGGTTTCTATCTTTACTATTTTCATTTACCAAGAGTCTAAGATAATTTATTTCTTTTTCTTTACTTATTTTCAAGATTTAAAATAGTTTTCTATAAAGTAGGTCCATTTTTCTTTTCAATACTGGAGATTGATTGAGATAAAGAACAATACTACAGCTGGAATATGGTTTCTATATTCTCCTTTTTAAGCAAATTCTTCGAATGTGAAAAAGTCATATTGGCTGGCCACTAATGTTTTTTTTTTTTTTTCTAATTCTGAGAAAAAAAGGATTAACCAAAATTATTACCCTTTGTAGACAACTGTGAAATTATTCATTTTCCTTCGATTTTTTTTCTAATAATAATGTTTTGCTGAAAAATGTGAAGAGCATATTGATAAATGGGAGGGGACAATTCAATTGTTCATTGGCGGCAGAGTTTAGCAACACATCATTACCAATGTGCACGTTTAAAGAAGGTGACCAGTGCGCACCACAGAAACTCCACGTGGAACCTAACAAGACTTACCGAATCAGACTCGCCAGCACCACCGCACTTTTCTCCCTCAACTTGGCTGTTCAGGTTCTACTTATTTTCATTTTTATTTCTCTCCTTTTCATTATTTATTAGAAAATTCTCAAATAAAAATCAAATACCAAACTTATAACTATTCGTATGAAGAAATCTACCAGAAAATAATAATAGAGTTTTAGTTATAAACCAAACATAAAATATGATCTATTTCTGTATGTTGACAAAATAATTTAATGATTTTTTATTACGGGTCACGAGTATTTTGACAATTACATGCCCGACGCTTTTTTTTGGCTGGAAGTCAATAAAGATGGCCAATTAGTCTATAATCACCAACAAAACTAGTAGTTTTTCATTTAGAATATTTAAAACTAAAGACAACAGAAAATTAAATAGAATGATGAAGAATAATGGGCCATCCTAAACACTTTTTGATAGTATACTATATAGTCGACTATAGCTTTATATATATCTTTCTGTTATCATCAGAATAGCTTTATTTTTTCACAATTATTAAATTTTTCTAACCATGTGATAGGTAATAGAGTGGTTTCTACTTGAAAAAGAGTTAATATGTTGGTTTAAACCAGAGATCAATTTTTCTCAAATGCGAAATTTAGTATCATTCTATTTGGTCAGTGGTGTCATGTTTTTGAAGAAGTTCAAAAAGTGCTTTTGCACTGGATTCTGCATTTAAAAAAAGATTATTGAGTTTTATCCCTAAACTTTTAATAATTTTCATAATCAGAAGTTTAAAATTTTTGAAAGTTTGTAAACTGTGCCTTAAGTTTTAATTTTGGCACTAAATCACCATTTTTTTTAATGGTCCTGGTTTTATACGTATTAAAAAAAACTACTCGATAGTTACATTTATCTTGGAAGGTTAGTTGTGTTGGTTAAAAAACCCAAATTACCCCTGGTTAACAAATTTTTTTATATTAAAAGTGTTAACATTCCAAGCTGTGATTGATTATAGGTACACGTAGAACAATAATAAAATTATATGGTATGGTGTAAAATTTTGTCACCACAAATTTATATATGTATTGAGATGTGTGCATGTTAAACCTTGCGTGGGGGAGTGTGATTCTTCTGAAAGTGGTCTCAATCAATCAGTAGGTTGGATTGTCTTAATGTTCAAACTCAACAGACTTTAGACTTTGACACTGAACTCATGTCTACTTAATTATTGCTAATCTGTAAATAAAGAAAAAATTACTACTCCTTATGATTATGAAAGATGAGTTTAAAATTTTTTTTTCTTTCTAAAAGATTAATTTTTAGATTCATTAATTATAAAATTTATTAAATACAAATATTAAAAAAAAAAATTTAAAATTAGTAGTGAAACAACCAATGAAAGAAAATTATTATTAAAATAATTAAAAATAAAAATAAAAATAAATAGTTAGAATAAGCTTTTAATGCTTTTTAATCTATGTGAAATACTTAAAAAATCAATTTTTCAGAAACAGAAGCAATATTATTATCTTAAATATTATTTTTTATTTATTTTAATATAAACAATTTATTTATTTAAATTTTTTGATTGTAAATCAAGTGTTTGTCCATAATGCCACATATTAAGTGGTTTTTTTTAGTAAGGTTCTCAAAAGTATCTTACTCTCTCTCATATTTTAATGATAATTTTTTTATTGTTTTAATTTATTAGATACCTGAATTTCTCTGCTCTTAATATCAATTTGGGGTGTCTTACAGTAACAAATTAAATGAAGAAAAATAGAAAAATGATAATTTCTATTATCATTTTTAATTATTTTAATTATTTGTAGAAAAACCTATATAAAAATTTTAAATATATAAATTACTAATTTTAAATACGTCAGTGTCAACAGACTAAGTATTCGGTTTTAAACACATATGATGCATGTTTTAGTCAAAAAAAACTAACAAAAATAAGAATAAAAATGTTTTCATAAGTTGTTCCAAGTATTAGTCCAATAAAAAGACGAATAAGAAAGGTTTTCTTAAGTTATGTTATATGGGCCTATTACAAGGCCTAATTCTAAGTATCAGATCCAATAAGTTGACAAAAAAAAATGTATCAGTCCAATAATAATAACTACAACCAGTATTATTTGAGAAAAGTAACAAAGAAACCTTCAATTAAGCATGACCAAAATCAAATCGTAATCCTATTTCAGACCGACCGTAACGGTTAAAAACCGTAACCGTTAACCGTAAAAATAAATTAATTATGGTTAAAAATTATATTAACCGTAACTATTTATTAACCGTAATCGTATCAAAACCATTGGTTCACCGTATGGTTAAAAGTTTAAAATATAATTTAACTGTGTATAATGTAAGGAAAAATTTAGAAACAAGTACAAGATATTACATATGAAAAAATTTACGTCGAAAAAATGGTATTCTTCTAAAAACAAATAAGTTATAATGATGTACGTTGTCTGAAATCACATATTTTCTCATCGTATTAATAGCAGTACAACAATTTGGATAATTCGTAGGTAATTAAGGATTTTCATATTAAATTATTTTTTATTCATTTTGTTGTGTATTTGATGTTGATTTTCTCTGTTTCGAACCAATACCTAGATTTTGATAACTTTCCACAATACTTGTCAATGCAATACTCAATGTTCACGTCAAAAAAATATAATAAGATAATTAATTTGAATAGAAGAGAAAAAAATAATTATTTATCGATTTAGATCATCGTTTATTTTTTTATTATGAAAGTTAAGAAAGCATATGGATTCGTCTCGAATGTTAATCGTATCGTAATTATAATTAACTTTGATAAAAAAATCATATTCCCTCCGTTCCGTAAAGATTGATTTTATGGAATTTTCACACATATTAAAAAACATTTATTAATAACTTTTTAAAAATTATTTTTTACTTCATTAATGCTTAAAACCCAATAGAAAAAAATTATGATTAAAGTTTTTAGTGAAAGTACATTTTTCAAAAAGAATAATTATGTTTTCAAAAAAAATATATTGATTAGAGTGTATAAAATCAATCTTTATGAAACAAAATAAAAACCTAAAAAATCAATTATCGTGGAACGGAGGGAGTAATTAATTGTAACCGTTTTTAACTGTAACTGTTTTAACCGAATACAAAATTGTTAAAGTTATAATAAAAAAAATTATAATAAAAAGTTATGATAAATAATAAACAGTAATATTATTGTGGTCACGTCTACCTTCAATTTTAAAAATAATGCTGAAAAATTCCAACTTTATTTTGGAAAAAATAATTCGCTAGTTTTTGTTAATTTTTCATTTTTGTTGACATTTTTTTTTTGGACATATTCCCGCTTTTCCTGTAAATGCATAGAAAATAAGTTTTTAATCATACGTGTGCGGAATTTTACACGTGCAGGGACACAAGCTAGTGGTGGTAGAAGCTGACGGCAACTACATTACGCCGTTTACCACCGACGATATTGACATATACTCCGGCGAGAGCTACTCCGTTCTTCTCACCACCGATCAAGACCCTACACAAAACTACTATATCTCAGTTGGCGTTCGTGGCCGGAAAGCAAACACAACTCAGGCACTGACTATTTTAAATTACGTAACTGCCCCTGCTTCAAAACTCCCTTCCTCTCCTCCGCCGGTGACTCCACGGTGGAACGATTTCGATCGGAGCAAAAAATTTTCGAATAAGATCTTCTCAGCGATGGGATCACCATCGCCGCCGAAGAAAAAAAAAAAACGTTTGATTCTCCTCAACACTCAGAATCTAATCGACGGATTCACGAAATGGGCGATCAACAACGTCTCTCTGGTGACTCCGGCAACGCCGTATCTCGGATCGGTTAAATACAATTTGACACTCGGATTTAACCGGAAATCGCCGCCGAAGAGTTACCGGTTCGATTACGACATTATGAATCCACCGCCGTTTCCTAACACCACTACAGGTAACGGGATTTACGTTTTTCCGTTTAATGTAACGGTCGACGTGATTTTACAAAACGCAAACGTTTTGAAAGGTGTGGTCAGTGAGATACATCCGTGGCACCTTCACGGTCACGATTTCTGGGTTTTGGGTTACGGTGAAGGGAAATTTAAACCGGGGATTGATGAGAAGACTTATAATTTGAAGAACCCGCCGTTACGGAATACGGCGGTGTTGTATCCGTATGGATGGACGGCGTTAAGATTCGTAACGGATAATCCTGGGGTTTGGTTTTTTCATTGTCATATTGAACCGCATTTGCATATGGGTATGGGTGTGGTTTTTGCGGAGGGATTAACCCGGATTGGTACGATTCCTGATGAGGCGTTGGGTTGTGGTTTAACCAAACAGTTTCTCATGAACCGGCACAAGCGTTAGTAAGATGAAATCAGTACTGATTGTCTTGTGTCAGTATTTTGAGTGTGTGCTTTTGTTTTGGCTGTGTTATACTGTTATGTATTTGTAAACCGAAAATTGGTTCCTGTTATTGGTGTAGTTGGTTAGTCGGTTATAGTGAACTCTGATCTGGATTGGTTTAACAGGCCATTTCGTGTTACTGATCAAGAAGAGTATGTTTGGTGAAGAAACTGGAAACCTATTTATATTGGACAAATCGAAACAAAATCAAATTTAGTTACAGTAAACCATGAAAACACAATGTTAAAAATTATATCAAGACGACATAAGTTACCAATATATTGCTTCATTTGATTGATATTTTAGTAATAGTGATAAAAGAAAAAGTATTGCTATTTTTTAGTTTTATATTTGTATGAAAATGTACAAAATTATATTCTTTGGATTGGATATGATTGCAATTGCTGCTTGGAAAGCTATTTATAAAAATAATATATACTTGTTCACATATAATATAATATTAATACTTTTGAGTTCATATGTTAGTATGATAGTTTTAGATATATGAACAAATTGTAGATACTAGATACATAAGTATTTAGTCATGAAGTATGAAGATTTTGCTAGATTTCAGAACAGCTGTGGTGTTAATTATATGCAATAACTTTATTTTATAAGTGCTATCTTTTTTTTTTTTGTCGACTATTTAATAAGTGCTATCTTTTATTTGACTTGTTCTTAAGAATACTGAATTGAATAACAACACCACATAGAGGCTTACATGTCAGGCAAGGCTTGGGCCTTGTAATAAGACATTTCATGGCAGCCGTTGAGTCGTTATGTCGAGGTACGACGTTGTTTCCGTTAAAATACAAACTTGAGTACAATTGTTTGTTGCAATGTGGTGAACACATCTTCGACATGCCACACAATTTACAAATCAAAATAAAATTAGTAAATTACCATATCTCACAATCGATAATCAGTCCTTGAGATATGTGATCATAATTTCGATACGTCTTGCAAGTGTGAAATTCATAGTTATGCAAGTAGTTTTGTTTTTAATAAAGGAATCCATAGTTATGCAAGTAATTTAATTTTTAATAAATTCAAATGTGAAATTCATTGTTATGCAAGTTATTTTACAACTCATGTGACAAAAAAAGATCATGCAAGTAATTTTATTTTTAATAAAGGTATAGACAATACAAAAGTAAATTTTGAAATCATGTAATCAAACAAATTGGATCCACCAACAAGAAAAACTTCTGACATCATGTATATAAGATGCCGACAAAAAAAAAAAGAAAAAGAACATTAACGAAGTATGAAACAAACTTACATGAGCATCATAATTTGTTTTATTATAAAACCCTAATAGTATCTCATGATTTTGCTATATATAAAAACATTTCATCATCTTTTAAATGTTTTTATTAAGCTGATGCCAGTATAAAACAAAGCGGAAAAGAACATATCAGACCGATGGTTACGAACTTCTTACGGTTTCATAATTATTATTTGATGATTTCGAAAGTAAAAAATGTTGTGTGCATTCATGAATTTTCATCACGATCAAAAAATTTGAATAATGTTGGTGACCATTCAGTAACACATGGGGGACTAAGGCATAGGGCAAAGCAAGTAGGTTATAAAACAATTTATGAGTGGTCGTTTGTTGGTTAAGGTGTACGATAGATAGTTGCATATTTTTCACATTACTATATATCACTTACAAACATTGCTTAGTTAATACATTAATATAAGTATATAACCCATACATAACAAGAATACGACGAGAGTTCCAATAATTGTGGAGTAGCCGACAAAAATATCCCGGGAGACACGTTTCAGACAGTTTATAGAATCATTGCTGGCGACGAAACGTGCCTCCGTGGCACTTGTGTACTTCTCTATTGGTCACAGGGTTATATTCATTGCACCTCTTCTACATTTTCTCAAATAAAACATTATATTATCATGTTAAGAGAAAGAAAACATCATGCTGGTATTGTTTCTCTTTGATTTGAAATAGCTTTACTCCAATCTCATTTGAACTTAAATCAAATATGATGTGTAGAGATAACTAAACTAGTTGACGTTTGTCAAGGATAAGCATAAAATAAATGAACATATGACCTGTTTCATTACCAACTCTCTCGATCATCTTAACACTTTGACCGTTATACAAACAGTTAGATGATAATATATCATCAATAATTAAGGGTCAACCTTTCATTGATTTATTAACCTAATTTATATAACATCTTGCAAAGCGAAACCGACATTTTATAGAAGTCACTTGTTATTTTTAAGTATGGTGCGCGCCAAGATTATGAAATCTCAAGTAAAAGTTTAATTGAAGTGTTGCAATCCGAAATGGTGTTGTAAAAATTTTGTAAATAAATTATATGGTAACACATACTGTTTTACTAAAAGGTTCTTATTTGAATTTATTGTTTTTCAAAACTAATATTTTAAAAGGGATCTGATTTTTAGATAGATATGTTTAGCACAATTCCCCAAAAAAATAAATATGTCACCAATACATTGTCAACAAATTTAATATTAAAAAATACGCGCCGTACTAATTTAAACTATTATTTAAATATCTTATTTAATGTCAATTATAAAATATTTTACGCGCTATAAAAAACATCAATTTTTGCGTTTATAAACCTATATCTATATTTGGTACTTGATTTTTAAACTTTGAAAATTACACGCTATATTTGTTGAACTATCATTTTAAAAATGTTGAAAATTTATTTTACGCGCTTAAGAATACATCTTTATTAAGTATTTTATTCTTATATTGGACACAATCATATATATTTAGGAAAAATCATCTTTTTATAGGCTACATAAAAGAATTAAAAAGAATTCTCTGAAGTTTTTTTTTTTTTTGAAAAAGTAACTATTTAGTAAAATATAAAAAATCTGGACTAGAAATGGAATGAAACTCAGAGAAGATAAATATGAAAATTTTACTATATCCTTACAACAAGTAAAGTGCCGTTTAGCGTGAGTGTTTTTAGAGGCCACCCTTTCACAGTCTCTTCTTATTTAATGGTCATAATACATTTAGATACACAAACATTCATACATATATGTCTCTCTCTATCTCTATCTCTATCTCTATCTCTGACTCTGAGGGTCCCCTCCCAATAGGTTCTTCTTTGGTTTGAATTTGGTGGCCGAAGCAACACAAAAGGTCTCAAGAGTTTTCTGGGTAAATTCTCTGTTTCTTTTTTGCCTTTACGTATCTTATCTGCTTGCAAAATCATTTTTTAACAATCTCTCATGATTGTTTTTTTGACTTGTTGGGTTTGGTCTCTGTGATCTCTTGTCAGATGGGTTCCATTTTCACCTATACAAGATCAATTATGTCCTTAGTATAAGAACAGGATTGTTTTTTTTTATTGTTTTCTGTCCGGAGAAAATGCATTAAGCACTTCAAATATCGTTGCTTTATATTCAAAGGAGAGATTTGATGCTTTAATTGTATAAACATTACATGATAGATCATTAATCTCGTCTATGCATCTGTGTTACCTTATCTAAAGTCGTGTCCTTTAGTGTATATAATATCTTGGTAGTATATTGCGATGTGAATCATAACTAATTGAAATTGAGTCTCTCTAAACCTTTATATTCATTCATATGAATCTTATTTCACAAGTTAGATCATATCTCCAAATTTACACTGAAAGTCTCAGTTTTTATTTTTTTGTGTGTGTGGTTGCTAAGAGTTTTAATTTAGATTTCGATTAATATGGCTTTACTATATGATGATTATGAAATCTCATTCTTAATGTGAACAATAGTTGATTCCATGGATGTGCATAACAACAAAGGAGGGCTCTTTCGGGGTTTAGTTTGTAGCCCCGTGCCTCCATTTACCGAGGGGGACGTGTGTTCTGATTCGCATACTGCTTTGTGCGACGATCTGAGTAGTGATGAAGACATGGAAATAGAGGAGCTTGAGAAGAAGATCTGGATAGACAAACAGCGATTGAAGCGGCTCAAGGAAATGGCGAAGATTGGCATAAGAAAAAGGTTGTTGAAGCAGCATGACGATGATGTTCCAGAGCATTCGAGTAAGAGAACCATGTACAAGGTACAAGATGGGATCTTGAAGTACATGTCTAAGACAATGGAGCGTTGTAAAGCTCAAGGTTTCGTTTATGGGGTCGTGTTGGAGAACGGGAAAACGTTAACGGGATCTTCTGATAATCTCCGTGAATGGTGGAAAGACAAAGTGAGGTTTGATAGGAACGGACCATCTGCTATAATGAAGCACCAAAGGGAGATTAATCCTCGTGATGTAAGTGATTTAGGGTCTGAGGTTGGGGATTGTACTGCGCATAAGTTGCTTGAGCTTCAAGATACAACTCTTGGTGCTCTTTTGTCAGCGTTGATGCCTTCTTGCAAGCCTCCTCAGAGGCGTTTTCCGCTCGATAAAGGCGTGACGCCGCCTTGGTGGCCAACAGGAAAAGAAGATTGGTGGGATCAACTGTCTTTACCTGAGGGTTTTCGAGGACTTCCTCCTCCTTACAAGAAGCCTCACGATCTCAAGAAGCTGTGGAAAGTTGGTGTCTTGATTGCTGTAATCAGACATATGGCTTCTGACATTAGCAACATACCGAATCTCGTGACTCGGTCTAGAAGTTTGCAAGAGAAAATGACTTCAAGAGAAGGCACTTTATGGCTCGCTGCTCTTAACCAAGAAAAGGCTATTGTTGATCAAATAATACATAATAACTCTTCTACGTTCTCTGGAGAAAACAACAGCACTTGTAACTTTCTTGTTCCCAGAACAGGAGACACGGATGTTCTGTTTCCTGAATCTGCAAATTATGATGTTGAAGGGATAGGTGGATCTCATCGGTTCAATCCGCAGTATCCTGAAGTTGACAACAACATCAACTGTGTTTACAAGAGGAAGTTTGAAGAAGATTTGGGGATATCAATGCATCCAACACTCCTAACATGTGAGAACAGTCTCTGTCCTTATAGTCAACCACATATGGGATTTCTTGACAGGGTATTAAGAGAGAATCACCAAATGACTTGTCCTTATAAAGTCACTTCCTTTTACCAACCCACTAAACCCTATGGTATGTCCGGTTTAATGGTTCCTTGTCCGGATTATAACCGGATGCAACAACAGGTTCAGAGCATTCAAGATCAGTTTAATCCACCCAACAATGTCTACAGACCAAGAGCTGCACAGAAAGGAGGCAACAACAATGCCTTGGTTGAGGATCTGAGTCCTTCTCCTTTGATGCTGAATCATAATCATGGTTTTGTTTTACCTTCTGACTTCAATGTCGGTGCGGAAACAGTAGGAATGGAGAACAATCCACAGAATCAAGGGCAAGGCTTGCCCACATCTTGGATTCAGTAAAGAAAGCCTATTGAGATATTTTCTAGTTTATAGCTTTGTTTCTTGCTTATTCTCTCATTGAACTCCGTTATTGATCTCCATTTCATAGCTTTTGTAGCCATGGAGAAGATTAGGTTTTTATAATAAAGTTAATAACCATTCAAAGTTACTGATTTGAAGAGCCTCTCTTTTTTGACAAGAAGCGTAGAAGATACTTTATTTGTTTAGAGATTTGTATTTTACGATTTTGTGTTTCGGCTTGTGCTTCTAGGGAAGAAAGGGTTTGTAAACAGGCCCAGGTCTTAAGGGGGGAGGGAGGGGGGGGGTAATTCAATTTAATAGAATCTATAGTCAATTCTATTAAATTTCAGTGTTATTCAATTACAAATTTTATGAATTTTATTAAATTTTAATGTTATTTAATTGATGGATTTTTAGATTCTATTAAATTTTATTAAATTTTATTAAATTCTAATGTTATTCAATTTACGAGAGTTTTTATATCAGTGTCATTTGAATGAAATTTAATAGAATTCAAATGCAAAAATGTAAAAATTCTCATAAAATATTTTAAAATCTATGCATTTCAATTCTCTACAATTCTTTTATCCAATACTCCCTCTTAAGTTTTCCGTTGTTATGATAATAAATACATTTTTCTATATATGATTTTCATTATTTTTTATTCTGTCTTTTTATAGGAATTTTTTTTCTATAAATAACAGATTTTATGATAAATTAGTATTACGTTTTTACTTAAAAATATTGAATAGTTTTAAAAGATATTTCTACATATAACCCAGGTTAACAACAAAATTTCAAATAAATTTGTCAAATTAACTATATGTTAATTTAATTGATATTAATATTTGGATAATTTTAGGTTATATCAAATAATATTATCAATTTATTTAATGTAATCGATTTTAAATGATGAATTTTAAGAGATATCAAGGAGGGTTATTGGATTGAGGTTTTTAATTGATTTGAGATAACAGAAGACATTAGTGGATTTTGAAGTCCAATACTAAATGTCATATTGAAAAAAGAAAAAAAAAATAAATATAACTAGATGCTATATTTTGACCCCGGAAATAAAACTAAATGCAGTTTTAAAATTAATTATTTTCAAATGAAATGCAATATATATTAATATCATGAAATCAACTTTAAACGAAGAACATGTTTTAGAGCATATTTTATTAAACTCTGCTTATTTATATTTACTTGGTTATAAAAAATACATTGGTTTGATTATTATATAAAATTTTTATTTTTTTTCGTCAATTCAGTAACTTTTTGGCAATATGTTATACAAAAGTTTCCATAGACCAAGATATTGACTTTCGTAATTCTATTGAAGCTTCCATTTTAGGCTTCTCCAAATTGGTTGCCGTAGTGGACACGAATGGAATGTTTAATACATTATCAACTAAAATCATAAATACTAATTTTCTCACAGAATCACTAAATGATATTGCCGATGATATTCATGCAATCACGTCCTAGTCTCCAAGTTTGCACTTTCAAATAATAAAAATAACACAATCAAAAAGATTTTAAAATTCGGCAATGTACTCCAAATCCTTTTGACTGTCACAAAACATTCATTTTCTCAGCTTCAAGAAAATGGCCGCCGAGAAACCACAAGAAATGACCGGCGGATTCGTAACCAACAAAGACGTCCACAGAACAAAGCATCCATCCATAGACACTGACGATAGTTCTTCGAGCCTATACTCCGTCGATTCTCAGAAACCAAGAATCGGACCACCGCCTGGAACTTACGTCGTCGAAATCCCTAAGGACCAGATTTACCGCGTTCCTCCGCCGGAAAATGCTCACCGTTACGAGTACCTCTCTCGCCGGAAAACTAAACAATCGAAATGCCGGCGGTGTTTCTGTTATTTCTTCGCTTCTTTACTTATCCTTCTCTTCCTCGCAGCGCTCGTCGTCGGAGTCCTCTTCCTCGTTTATCGTCCGCATAAGCCACGATTCTCCGTGACTGACGTCTCCGTCACCGGAATCAATCTGACGTCAGCGTCTCCAATCTCTCCGGTGATCGGAGTTAAGTTGCGATCTCAGAACGTTAACGGCAAAATCGGTTTAATCTACGGTTTAGGGAATGAAGCTGACGTTTTTTACGACGGAATCAAAATTGGTAACGGCGAGTTCACGGCGTTTAAGCAGCCGGCGAATAATGTGACGGTGATTGTGACGGTGTTAACGGGATCGAGTGTTCAGTTAACGAGCTCGAGGCGTAAAGAGTTAACGGAATCGCAGAAGAAAGGAAAAGTGCCGTTTGGGATTAAAATTAATGCGCCGGTTAAGTTTAAGGTTGGCGCCGTTACGACGTGGACGATGACTGTGACGGTGGATTGCAAAATAACAGTGGATAAACTAACGGCATCAGCCACTGTGATAACGGAAAATTGCAATACGGGCTTGAGCCTGTTCCGAATTATGAGCTAGTTTTGTTTTATGCCTTGATGATGATGTGATGAGTGTATGAGCTAAATTCATTATACATTTTTGAGTTTGCTAAATTCATTATAATTTTCTGAATTAAAAATTGAAATTTGCTCCGTTCGAAATGAAAGTCTGATTTTTTTGCTCTACATTTGGAAAATGAAATACAGTATATCGAAATTAAATTCTTAATAAGAAAATCATAAAATTAGGCATTAATGGATTTCTTACCATTAGTTGAAAAAGAAAAATAGATATCCTACCACTCACGAATCAATTTTTTTTCAAAACACAAAAAAAAAACCAAACTTTTGCCAGTTTAGTCGGATTTTTGTTCAATGCCGAATCAAGAATGTGCAAAGGACAGAATCACAATTTTGCATACCCTGTATGCTAAGTAATTGTAATTGAAATCGAATTCTCGAAATTCAATTTAAATATATTGTAGACTTAACCGAGGAGTTTAACACTCCATTAATGATCCAGAACAGAAAACATCAGATCAGACCAATAATGTTTGGACATAGAAACAGGCATCAAAATATACATCTAAGCCCTAAAACAGAAGTTCTTAAAACGGTTTTTTACCTCAAGTGCGCAACGCTACGGGTTACTCTTCTCGCATTAGCACCACTAGTTGAGGCTAAAGAAGCTTGTGAAGAACTGTTTTCATTTGAGTCTCCGTGACTCCTATGTTGTCTTCTTCTCTTGGATTTTGGAGCTGTGGCTTGCGTCTCGTTTTCCTCCTCATCATTCATTGCTTCTTCAACAGCTTCTGTTTTTGTGATCTTACCCAAAGGCCATGGCTTGCCACAACCAGAGCAACGTTTATCATCCTGCAATTTCGATGTGATCAGAAAGAAAAGTACTATTGAAGTCAAACTCAAATCCCACTGGGATTGAGGAAAATCTAAAGAAGCTCTGTGTCGTGTGTACCCTTTGAGATAACAATTTTTTGAGGCAGTACTTGTGTATCCGGACAGCGCAACCTTCGTTTGAACACACATCCGCCTGAAAATTTGGATACGATTGTCAGAAAACAAAACATCAGATACGAAAATAGCAGCGAATATTTATCATCCTTGAATTTGAATCCTGATCCAATCAGGTTTCTTCAGAATGCAGACCTTTACTCCAGCTTCATTGCAGACCTCACAGGAAGGAACATCATTGTTCCTGAACCAACTGCGCAGGTCAAGAAGAGATCTTATACCGAGTCCGATGTTGCCCTCTCTTGTGCGGCACAGCCATTTGTCCCTTGTAAGTTCATCGAGAGTTTTTTCCTTTTGTGACATTGAAAAGTTCTTGAATGCAGCGGGGACTTGCTGTTGACTGCTGCTGCCTTCATTTGATATCTGAGATATTAACACAAGATCTGTCAACCGTAACAAAGACACTAAAATTTATAGTCCAACGAATGAATAGCAATAATAAAATTTGGTAATATAGGAAAGATCCCAATTAGTTGTCTTCATCAAACAGGCAGACAAGAAATTTGAGTTTTGTTTTCCATAGTGATCCAACAATCATAACTGGGGATGAAACACTTGATATCATACAAGAAGAATATAACTCAGAGTGCATGATTTGATCAACAGCCTACAAGCAACAAAGGTAACTATCGTTCCAGATTATATCATACAGAACAGAGTTCTTTCTAGCGACTCTGTAAGTAGTAGCAGTTTTGAAGTCACCATGATCAGTATATTGAACAGTGGATATGAATGGTTAGTTTTGTCAGTAGAAGAATAGGCAAAAATACAGAAGTCAGGGACTATTATTGACCTGATTCTCCAATCGGATATTGAGGGCATCGAAGCTCGATAAGCAACCTTGAGCAGCTTCATCCTGTGCAATTGCTTCTATCTGCCAGAAGTTAAAGTCATCAGTGTTGCAGAAAAATAGTACAGATATCAAATTGACATAACCCAAAAATCATCTGAGTGCACACAGAGCAATAAAAGGGAATGACAAAGCAGACTCGTATATGTGAAATAACTCGTAGCATTATTCTCGTAAAAAAGGAGATAAAACTCACACAGATAAATTCATTACAAAGGAGACAAAGAAATTTGTTTAACTAGGAATAGAACATAAGCCAGACAAAAAAAAGTCCGAAGGTGACTTACAATGCCTTTAAAGAATGCAATCTGCGGCACAGAATATTTTGTCCCCAGTTTGGATTGGTCATCAGACACATTATTAACCACTCCATAACAAACTTGGCCATCATACTGATCTCTACAAGCCTTTAACTCAAAGTGAACATATGAAAGTTCCTTGTTTATCTCAAGAAGGTACTTGTCAAATATCTTTTTAACAGTTCCTGCAGCAAAGAGAACAAAGAATACAATCAACACAATGCCTCCTCAAACTTAGAATCCAACTCATTCCACATTATGCTTAAACCTAAGACCCGTTACCATCATATCGAAAAACTAAAACTAGCTAAATAATCACAGGAATTTAATATATAAGCAAATCCCACGGAGGGTAAGAAACTAATAGTGCCCACGATTACGTCGTCGAGGCAGCAAATATACAGCTGATCAAATTCGGTAAAATTGCCGTAAATTACAGATTTTGATTCAATAAAATTTCAATCCGGCGCGAACCCACAAAAGTTACTTTGATAGTCATCCGAATGGAGATAAAACTTGACCTGGGTTTCGACCGGTGACGCCGGTGAAGATTGAATGAAATTCTCTCTCCTTGAGAGGACCTCGTGAAATCAAAGCCTGAATTAGTGTGTGGTGCTTCCAGCTTAGCGATACCATCCTCAGACCCCTCGCAATTTCACCGTCTGAAAAAAGTTAGGGTTTTAGAATCACGTGAACCCTAGGGAGTTCTGTGAGTTAGAAAGAGAGAGAGAGAGAGAGTTGGCGGGAAGCGAATCGACTCGATGACGTAATATAATTTTTTAATACAGCTTTAATTTTTTTGTGAAACACAAAAGTCCCTTTTGAGCTTGTTGTTGTGGGAATTCCGTAATTGTAAAGTGGTCCAAAATTAAGAAAAATTAGCAATTCTGACATTGAAATGTATTGGAATTGCAAAGATGGCTTAAAAGTAATTGCCAAAAAGCAAAACTATATTTAAGGGTTATGACACCATTATCTTTGCAAATCACATCAGTTAAATGGTTCCATTTAACTAAAAAGCAAAAACTATATTCTAAGTAAACAAGCTTGTAATTTTTTACAAGTTATGTGTCACATCAGTTAAATGGCTTGTTCATTCATTTATACTATTTACAAGCTTAATCATAACATGTTTAAGAACTTAGTTGAAATCATGTGTTACATAGTTTATAGCTTAGAAATATGTATAAGTTGAAAAAATCTAAGCTATAGAAAATAGCATTATTTTTCAAACAGATTCATATATCTTTTCCCATGAAAAGAAACAAATTAGCATATTTTTTGGCTAAACAGTTTCTACAAATTTATCATTACATAACTCATTGGAATGAAATTCTAGATCAATTAATCAAAATAAGTAGATGTTCTTTTTTTTTCTCGTTTATGAAGAATTATATCACAGTCATATCAAACTATCAAAGACCAATCGGTCCAATCTAATCATATACATCAACTTTCAAATCTTTTGGTAATAGTATAAAGAACAATTTGGTGCAGTGACTAGTGAGTTCAAATATTTTTATATCAAAAACTGGTATGAACGGATAATAACGTAATTTTGAAAAAGAAAAAGTAGAAGTTATTACACGAAAATGAACACCTGCTCTACATTTTTAAGGAGAGAGAGAGAAGATTGAAGAACATAGGAATGGGAATGGGAAAGGTCAGAAGAAGATGACAAAAAAAAAAAAAAACCACTGCACTGCACTGCACGTCGCAGAAATATCAAACACGCCCTTCCTGGTTTTTTCGTGTACGTAAGCAAAGCAGCATTTACTATTTTGTTTTTACACATTTGGTAACTGGTTTCTGCATGCCATACATATATTATCACTCTCTTCTAATAATTTATTTCAAATTTCAAAATCAGTGATCAAATATGAGATAATGACAAATAAAGAATTAGTCAATCAGTCAAACTGGGTGTAAACATTGTGAAAAATGTTATTATTCTTTTAACCATTAATATTGAATTCACGCGAGTCAAATCCATCTCATCGCATATTTAAACTTTTTTTTTTTGCTCTGCATAGCATATCAGCATTCAGCACCCGTCTCGTCTCGCTTGATATATTTTCATTCAATAAATGATTTTTTTTCATAATATGAGAAGTTAAGAGTAACAAGTGTTTTGTTTCACGTTAGGTTGCGAATGGTTGGATCGGATCGGATAAATTTGTTTGTGAAATCAGGTCCGGTTTAAATGGTAGGATAAGATGTTCACAAAAAATTCTTAGATTTTTTGTGTTGTGTCTTACGATGTTCTCATAAGACTCTATTAAGATATATAAGTTTGTAAATAGGTTTGCTTAGTTACGGTTATTTCCGGTTTAGCTCATTATTTACCAATTGTATATAACGTTCACATTTGTACAGTGTTTTGGAAATTAATTGAATGAGAAAACAGATTTCTCCTTCTTCTCTTTCAAGTCACGCACCTTGCGTGATATGATATCAGAGCTTTCGTTCTTGTGATTTTGATCTCTTTTCTTCGATTTTGAGCTCGAATTCTCTTCTCAGATCATAGATCTAAACTCCGATAAGCTCAGTTTTCGAAAACATGGTGAAAATCACAAAACACCCTCGACGATCGACTCGATTACAAGACTCTTCAGGTTCTGCTTCACAAAAGAAATCTCGATCTGCTGTGTTTGAGGATTCTCCACTCCGATCTCATATTGATGGCGATCTCCGTACATCTCGATATCAGAGTGACCAAAACTCATCAAATGCTTCAGATCCGACGCAATCTCCTTTCTATATGCAAAGTGGTGATAATCCAGGTCTCAATATCATCTCAATACATCTGGATGGTACAAACTTTGATGATTGGTTTGCTGCTGTGAGGATTTCTCTTGATGCTAAGAATAAGTTGAGTTTTCTGGATGGATCTTTGCCTAGACCTTTAGTCACGGATTTGAATTTTAAACTGTGGTCTAGATCTAACTCTATGGTGAAAGCTTGGTTGTTGAACTCGGTTTCTCCACAGATTTATCAAAGTATTTTGCGTATTGATGATGCATCGGATATATGGCGTGATCTCTATGGCAGATTCCACATGTCCAACCTTCCAAGGAATTTTAATCTCACACAGGAAATACAAGATTTTCGTCAAGGATCACTCTCTCTATCTGAATACTACACTCACTTGAAGACTCTCTGGAATCAGTTGGAAAATGCAGAGGAGCTTGATGATCCCTGTACCTGTGGAAAAGCTGCTCGACTGGAACAGAAGGCAGAGAGAGCTCGGATTGTAAAATTTCTTGCAGGTCTCAATGATTCTTACACCATAGTAAGACGACAGATCATTGCAAAGAAAGCTCTACCGTCCTTGGTTGAAGTTTATAATCTGTTAGATCAAGATGACAGTCCGAAGGGCTTCACTAACGTTATTTCACCTCCCACTGCTTTCCAAGTTTCAGATCAGTCTCAACAGTCACTTGAGATATGTTATGTTCAGAGTGGACCAAACAAAGGGAGACCAATATGCTCTTTCTGCAACCGGGTAGGACACATTGCAGAGAGATGTTACAAAAAGCATGGATTCCCACCAAGTTTTGTTTCTAAGAGCAAATTCTCATCTGATAAGTTGCAGAAATCTGCTTCTGTTTTGCCTGCACATAAGAGTTTTCAGAATATCTCACCAGTAGCTGCTCAAGTTAATCTCTCCTCTACTCCATTTCATCCTAATGTTGAGAGTCTGATTGGGGACATGACTAATGATCAGTTACAAGGTCTCATTGCCCTCTTCAGTTCCAAGCTGCAACACTCACATATCAGCTTGCCAGCTGAAGCTAGCCAGCTGAAGCTAGTTCCTCCCAAAGCCCTATTGGTAACACTGATATCTCCTTTTCTTCTATCACTTATAGTTTTGTTGGAATCTTGAATGTTTCTCGACATACTCTCTCCAATGACACTTGGGTAATTGACTCCGGAGCAACACATCATGTCTGTTATGATAGGACTTTGTTTGTATTTCTAGATACATCCATTGTGAGTTTTGTGAACCTTCCTACAGGCTCTACGGCCAACATTAGTGGTGTTGGTCAGGTCCAATTGAATCAGGACATTCTTCTCCATAATGTTCTGTTCATTCCTGAATTTCGATTAAATCTGCTAAGTATCAGTTCATTAACTACTGCTTTAGGCTCCAGAGTGGATTTTGATCTGACATGTTGTGAAATACAGGATCTTACCAAGGGATCGACGATTGGAAAAGGTAGGAGAGTTGGTAACATGTATATGATGGATACTGTCATTGATTCTCCATCAGTCAATGCTACTGTGGACATTGGCTTGTAGCATCAAAGGCTAGGACATCCTTCATATGCAAGACTGGATCTGATTTCAGAAGCATTGGGCACTACAAAGCATAAGAATAAAGGAATTGCTTATTGTCATGTTTGTCATTTGGCTAAGCAAAAGAGACTATCTTTTCCCTCTGAGAACAATATGTGTAATTCAGTTTTTGACTTGTTACATATAGACTTATGGGGACCTTTTCAAATGGAGACAGTTGATGGATATAGACATTTTCTTACAATAGTTGATGATCATTCAAGAGCTACATGGATTTATTTGTTAAAGACAAAGAGTGAGGTTTTAACAGTATTTCCTGCATTCATCAACAAAGTGGATAATCAGTTTAATGTTAAGGTTAAGGCTGTCAGATCCGACAATGCACCCGAACTGAGCTTCACAGCATATTATCTTCAGAAAGGGATTGAATCATTTCACTCTTGTCCTGAAACCCCTGAGCAGAACTCCGTTGTTGAACGCAAACATCAGCACTTGCTTAACGTTGCTAGGGCCTTAATGTTTCAGTCCAAGCTACCACTTCAATACTGGGGAGACAATGTATTGACGGCTGCTTTTCTGATTAACCGAATGCCTCTACCGATTCATTCCAATAAGTCTCCGTATGAGATCCTCACTGGGAAAACTCTGGCTTACAATCAATTGAGAACTTTTGGTTGTTTGTGTTATAGCACAACATCTCCTAAGCAACGTCATAAGTTTCTACCAAGATCAAGAGCCTGTGTATTTTTAGGATATCCTCCTGGTTTCAAAGGTTATAAACTTATGGACTTGGAAAGTCATAGGGTTTTCATATCCAGGAATGTTGAATTTGTTGAGGAGGTATTTCCTATAGCTCCTCCTGTGGATTCAGTACATGACAAGAATCCTTTTGCCTCAGGTATACCCATATCCACTTCTCCTCCATCACCTGAAATTTCTATCCCAATACAAATTTCTTCTCATAGAACTCGGACTATGCCTACTCATTTAAAGGATTATCATTGTTACTCTCTATCTAATGATATTCCCTATCCTATTTCATCCATCATTTCATACTCACATCTCTCACCCCAATATATCTCATACATCAATAATATCACTCATATCAAAATCCCTCAAACTTATTCTGAGGCAAATGATTCAAAAGAGTGGTGTGAAGCAGCTGATAAAGAGATCTCTGCTATGGAATCCACAAATACTTGGGATATTGTGAGTCTTCCTACTGGTAAGAAAGATGTTGGATGTAAATGGGTATTCACATTGAAATTTCATGCAAATGGAACACTTGAGAGATACAAGGCAAGAATTGTTGCAAAGGGGTTTACACAGAAACATGGCCTTGATTACACTAAAACATTCTCACCAGTTGCTAAGATGGCTACTGTGAAATTATTGCTGAAGGTCTCTGCATCCAAACGTTGGGTTCTCAAGCAACTAGACATCTCTAATGCTTTCCTGAATGGTACTTTGGATGAAGTGATCTACATGAGACTTCCTGAGGGTTATGTTGAACGTCAGAGGGACAATTTGCCTCCTAATGATGTTTGCAAGCTCAAGAAATCTATCTATGGTCTTAAGCAGGCTTCTAGGCAGTGGTTCTTAAAGTTTCGGAAGCTTTATTAGATTTGGGATTTCTTAAGTGTCATGGAGATCACACATTATATTTTAAGACTACTTCAGATGACTTCATTGCAGTTTTGGTTTATGTTGATGACATTGCTATTGCAAGTTCATCCGAATCTGCAGCTGACAATCTGATTGATGCTTTGAAGAAGCTTTTTAAATTACGAGACCTAGGCCCTTTGAAATATTTTTTAGGCTTAGAGGTTGCTCGTTCTGATGCTGGTATTGCCTTATGTCAGAGGAAGTATGCCTTGGAGCTTCTCACATCCATGGGCATGCTGGCTTGTAAACCATCATCTACTCTTATGGTTCCTAATCTGCAGCTTTCTCAATCGAATGGTGATTTACTTCCAGACAAGGAGATGTATAGAAGTTTGGTTGGGAAACTGATGTATCTCACCATCACGAGACCATACATTACTTTTGCTGTCAACAAGCTTTGTCAGTTTTCTTCTGCTCCACGGACAGTTCACCTTCAAGCAGTTTACAAAGTTCTTCAGTATCTTAAAGGCACAGTGGGACAAGGCTTATTTTACTCTGCTGATCCTGACTTGACATTAAAGGGTTTTGCTGATTCTGATTAGGCAGCTTGCCAAGATAGTAGAAGATCTACCACTGGTTTCACAATGTTTCTGGGGTCTTCACTTATCTCTTGGAAATCCAAGAAACAACATACCGTGTCTCGCTCCTCCGCTGAAGCTGAGTACAGGGCTTTAGCTTTGGCTTCTTGTGAAATTTCTTGGCTGGCTACGTTATTGAAGGATTTACATGTTGATACAGGTTCTCTTCCTGTTCTCTATTCTGATAGCACTGCAGCCATATCCATAGCTTCAAATCAAGTGTTTCACGAACGTACAAAGCATGTGGAGGTTGATTGCCATACAGTTCGTGAAAAACTTGACAAAGGTTTGCTCCGGCTCTTACATGTCAAAACAGAGGATCAGGTTGCCGACTGCTTAACCAAACCTCTTTTCCCGGTTACTTTCCACCATCTTTTGTCCAAGATGAGCTTACTAAACATCTTCAGCTCATCTTGAAGGGGACTATTAAGATATATAAGTTTGTAAATAGGTTTGGTTAGTTACGGTTATTTCCGGTTTAGCTCATTCTTTACCAATTATATATAACGTTCATTTGTACAGTGTTTTGGAAATTAATTGAATGAGAAAACAGATTTCTCCTTCTTCTCTTTCAAGTCACGCACCTTGAGTGATAGACTCCATTTTTTATACTAATATATAGAAAAGGCTTAGACGAAGAAAAATGACCCATTCTTTATTTCTAAATGTTTGTTCGTTCATTGAGAAATAAACATCAACATTTTCTCATTCATTAAATACACATACCTCAAATTTTGACTTCAACATATTAACTATTAGAAACTCAAGACTTCAACATATAAAGATACGTAACGTAACCACCGGTATATCAGTTTATCGTATCACTAACTTCTTAAATTCCTTTTGTTATTTAATTAAATCTTATTTGAATATGGATTTGATTCAATAACTAATCATCGCATAATACAGTTCGTTATATTCATTTATCGTAACATAGCATGTGCTCTATAGTTTTATAGACTTCAATCAATGCATTATGGCACAAAGATATTCATAAATGAAACTAACACTTTCGAGTTTCAACCGATACCGTCGACAACTGTGCTCATTAGATAGATACAAAACCTGGAAAGAGTTATCAAATCCAAAATCTCGATATCTTATATATTAAAAAAAAAAATTAAAAGTGTATTGATCTTCAAAAACAATGATTACCATTATGTTCTTAATAAATTTATTTAATTCATAAAATTGCTATTTAACTAAAAAAAATTGTATTTTGTTTTTGGTTATTATTATTATTATTATTATTATTATTATTATTATTATTATTATTAACACTCTAAACCTTAAAATAATAACAGACTTAATCATATCGTAAACTAAATCAATTTGACAGAAATTAAATGAAAAATATATGATAGAAAAAAATCAATTAAATAAGTTCGATAGTAAACCTCACTACTACAACACATTAGAATTCATGCTTATTCTTCCTACTATTTATAAAAGACATTTGTTTTTGTTTTATCAATTATCAAAACGAACATTGTTAATTATAATAGCCAGATTTTTTTTTTAATTTTTTAATTTTTTATTAATTATTTTATATGTTAAATATAAAAGACACTATTTCTGTTTTGTCAATGATAGAATACGAACATTGTTAGCTATGATGCCCAAGCTTTGTTTATTTTGTTACTTTAAATTTTATAATAATTTTATATGTTAAATATACATTTGACTAAAAGTGATACATTTTAAAAATACTTCTTTGGTAATCATATATGTTAATTCTTTGAATCTTCAAAAATGTTAAATCTACATTTTTATGGTGGTGGATAAATGTAACATTCAGATGTTATATGTATTTAACACTTGATAATATTATTTTAAATGTTTGTATTCTATATAAGAAAATGTTACGATATATATGAAAGATTTTTTTGATAATTTTGAATTACTCAAATCCATAATTAAGCTAATATTAAAATCTACATTAATTTATTGAACAATATAATTTTTCTGACAATATAAATTGCAAAAATATCACATTTATCATTATAAAAGACAAAAATGTCATCATGTGCTTCTTTTTTTCGTGGCAGGTATCTCTATTGTATATATTTCTATAGAAATTTCAACACAAAAATATCGATATTTTGTAAAACTTAGAATATCAACCAAAATGATATTTTAAAGAGGAGATAGATATATACCCATCTAGTCATATAAGATCATAATAAAGAATAACATCTTTAACAACACAAACATAAATAGAAATGGGATGAAAGATGCATCGAGAGATAGGTTTTTTTTTCCTTTCAGTTTTTGTTAGTAGTATATAGAGGTGTGTATTCACAATGCTAAACACATGGTTTACTTGGGGCCGATTGGTATGCAACTGTGAAGACTTTTACTACAACTAAAAGTATCTACAACCAAATTTCATCCAATCACACTTTTATTTTATTTTTTATTTTTAAAATCCTAACAGCCCCTAAATTCTCTCTAACTTCTTTTGCTTCTATTTTTTTAAAGCCACAAAACATGACTTTTAGAAGACTGTACGATTCTTTTTTATTTTTTTAACAATGATGTATATTAATAGTAAGAATTAGATAAAACAATAATAATTAATATAAAAATTCTACACAAAACAATAAAAACAAAATTATTTGTAATAGGATCAAAAATCATTCAAAAACAATAAAAATTCAATAATCGATAAACATACTATTTCAAAAAAAAATGTAAAACGAAATTAAAAAATGAGAACTAAAATAATATACTATTTTTAGACTATCACTAACATTATAAATATCATGAGCTACTGATATGTATATTAAATTTTGGCATGAAATAATAAATATAAGTAAATTTATTCGTTTAAAATATTTATCTATTAGTTTATTTCTAAAGATTTGTAATTTTTTTCTTAACTGTAATTATTAATAATTTTTTTTTGTTATATCGGTATAATTTAAAAATATCATAATTTTAAAATAAAAGTCACAACTTCTACAATTTTTATTACCAATCAAACTTTTATAAATATTTAAAGTCAGAGCTTTTACAGTTTTTGTTACCAATCAGACTTTTACAAATATTTTAAAGTTACAGCCACAATGCTTACAGCCAAATTATGTGCAGCCAAAAATCTGCAGTAACAACATGTAGTAAAAGTCCTTAGCAATCGGCCCCTTGAACCAGTATCGTAACCAATAACTAGGCATAAGCATAATACTCGGATTTAAAGATCCGAACCAAACTAAAAACGAATAATCCGATCCGAATCTGAACTTAAAATGTTAAATATCCGAATGGGTTTTAAATTTCAAAACCCAAAAACCCGAACTCGAACCCAAATATAAGTATATATTAATAATATATTAGTATGATGTGTGAAAAATACATATATATATATATGTTCTATACTTATATATGTGTGTGTACATATTAAATTTTTGGGATTACGAGAATTTTTCGAATTAATTTGGGTAGATTCTAGTAAAAAATACTCGGAATTTTTTGTTATTTTGGATAATATCGAGTAGTCTGGATAGATTCGGGTAAAATATACTCAGTTTTTTTTGGATATTTTGTATATTTTTGAGTAGGTTGGATAAATTCAAATAAAATTACTCGGATTTTCCAGATATTTTAGATACTTTTGAGTACATTCGATAAATACTACTCAAACCGAACCGGAACAGAAAATATTGTGTATTTTTTAGTTTTCCATATGAAGATCCGAACCCGACCCGGATTTTTTAAATATCCAAATAGAACCTCTAATACTGAAAGATCCAAATCCGAAAAATTGATCCGATATCCGAATGACTAAACCTACCAATAACCGTAATTATTGTGTGTAGTTTTTGAAGATTCGAGCGATTTTTCAAAAATGAAAACAAACTTATGAAGTTAATTTTGTAAATAAAACTCTCTTATCAAAAACTTTCCACAGAATATTTACTATATATACTAAATTTGATTCTATATATACTCTTTAGATTCCATGTAACCAATCCGTTATTTACCAAATTATCTCATATTAATAAAGGGTAATTTTCCCCCTTTTATCAATAAGAATAAGGGAGAAAAAAACGTAAGGTGTGATAGGATATTGAAACGATAAGAATATGGAGCGAAAATATAAATCCAAAAAAGAAAAAAATAGAAAAAGAGAGAAGGTGGGTCCTACCAAATACCCTTAAATGTGTTGTGACTGCGGTGTAAGTTTTTATTTACAAGGGAACCACCAAACAAACCCTTTCCTCCCCGCTTCTTCCTCTTCCCCTCGATCTCTCTTTCTCTCTCTATCTCTGTCGCTAAAGCTGTGTAGGGTTCCCTTCGTCGTCTCTCGTCATCACTACAACGACTAGGTTTTTTTTCTTTCTTCCCCTCAAAATCGTTCAATGTGTGTTACCACGATCTTCGATTTTTTACTTCCATGCATGATTACTGTTTATTTTCTTTGGTTTTTGAGTTTTTTATTTGTTCACTTGGTTTCTTAGATTTCTTCTCTGTATGTGTATACCTGTGTTCTTCTTCGTCTTATTTTCTGTAAAACGCTCTTAACTCGTGATTTTGTGTTTTTTTTTTTTTTTTGTTGTTGTTTCATGTTCGTAGGAGTGTTTGTTCATGTTGTTTATTTCACTGGATTTTTCTGCAAAACTTCGGTATCTCACTGTTGGTTTGTTTTTTTTTGGTATTTTCTCTGAACTCTATCTGTTGAGAAATCTGGATAAAAAATAAACGTTGTTGGCGTTTGATTTTTTTCTTTTACTAAAAAATTTGGTTTGTATTTTCCCGAGAAAAATCTTCTGGGTTTCTTTTGCTGCTTTGTGTTCTTCTTTGTCTCTACCTTCATTTTTTCAATTCGCTTTTTTCTAAAGATATTTCTATTCGGTTTCACCCACACTCGCTTTTAGGTGACCATTTTTTTTTGGTCATATATGTATATATATATCTTCTCATGTGGACGTACATCTCTTTCTTCTTCACCATTTTTTTGTTTTATGTCATATCGTCATATATGTATATATATCTTCTCATGTGGACGTACATCTCTTTCTTCTTCACCATTTTTTTGTTTTATGTCATATCTTCCTTCTGCTTGTTTGAGGTGTCCTGGTTAATCTAAGATGTGGGTTTTTTTTTGTTTTTTCTTTTGAGAAATCTGAGTCTTGTTTGTGATGGTGTAATGGGTATGCTGACGAATTTGTTCATTAGATCTGTAGATTTCATCTTTATTGCTCTGTTCAACTATGGGTTGATCAGTGTTTTTGCGTGATTTTTCCTGTAGCATGTTTTATCTGTTGTGATGTAACTGTGTGAAGATTGCTTTGTTTTTTCTTTTCATGATTAAAATTTGAATCCATGGTTTTAAGTACTTATTTGCTCCACGGCTTGAACACACTGCTTTTATTTTTTTTTCTGTGGATATTTGTAGCGTTTAAGCTTTTGTACCATTGCCATAACCAAATAGTTTATGGTGCTGTTTTTTTTTTTTTTTTGTACTCCAGAGATGGATTCTAATGAACCGAATAGGAGTGGCATAAAGCAAGAGTTACCACCTCCTCCACCTGTCGTTCCAACAAATGTTGTCCCTGAACTGGTGCCTGTTAAAAAGAACATTCTTCTCCCAATGGCTCGGCCTAGAGGCAGCGGGACCAAAGGACAGAAGATTCCTCTTCTTACTAATCACTTTGAAGTCAAGTTCAACAAAGCTAACGGTCACTTCTTTCATTACAGTGTATGTGTATTGTTTCCTCTAATTCTATCACAGCTCTTCCTCTTTTATCTCTAGGATATATGATAATGTGCGGATTTGTCTCTTTTAATTTGGATACAGGTTGCTATCTCGTATGAAGATGGCTCTCCTGTGGAGGCTAAAGGTATCGGCAGAAAGATTCTTGACAAAGTTCAGGAGACCTATCGAAGTGATTTGGGTGGCAAATACTTTGCTTATGATGGCGAGAAGACTCTCTTCACTGTTGGTGCTCTTCCCAGCAACAAACTTGACTTCTCTGTTGTTCTTGAAGACATATCTTCTAGCAGGTGTGATATTTGAATTCTTATGATTTTTTTTTTCTGTAAATCTTTCTTTATTGTTTCCTTTTCTTCCAAGTCTATAATGCTTTGATATCCTTTTTATCTCCAGAAACAACTCTGGAAATGATTCTAATGACGCGGATAGGAAAAGATCAAGGCGTCCCAACCAGTCTAAGAAATTCATGGTTGAGATAAGTTCTGCTGCAAAGATCCCCATGCAGGCTATTGCAAGCGCTCTTCAAGGGAAGGAGACAGAGAATCTTCAAGATGCTTTACGAGTGCTTGATATCATTTTGCGCCAGAGTGCAGCTAAGCAGTAAGTTAAATTCTGGGTATTTGTATTTCCAACAAATTTATTTGCTTGATCTTTTTATGTCATGTTCTCATTCCCATTTCTTTTGGCAGAGGTTGCCTCCTTGTTCGCCAGTCTTTTTTCCACAATGACGTGCGTAATTTTGTTCCAATCGGTGGAGGTGTCAGTGGTTGTAGAGGGTTCCATTCAAGTTTTCGAACTACTCAGGGAGGCTTATCCTTGAATATTGGTGATTCTTTTTTAAGATTTAATGATTTTAGATTCTTCTTTGTAACATTTGGTTGCTTAACCTTTGATCATTTGCTTTGGCATTTCTTCAGACACTTCAACTACCATGATAGTACAACCTGGACCGGTTGTTGATTTCCTTCTTGCAAACCAGAACAAGAAAGATCCATATGGTGTGGATTGGAGCAAGGTACATCATGTTCTTTTATGCTGTAATATTTGACTAATGTATTAGCATCTCTGAGAAGTGCTTATCTGACTTTCTCTCATTAGGCTCGACGTGTTCTCAAGAATCTGAGAGTTCAAGTTACCCTTTCAAATAGAGAATACAAGATAAGCGGACTAAGTGAACACAGCTGCAAAGATCAATTGTATGTCAAATTTGTTTTCTTTGATCACACGTTTATATTGCTTTGAGTTCATTATAAGATATCTGTCCTTGTTTGATTTAGGTTTACATGGAGGAAACCTAAAGATAATGGGGAATTTGAGGAGGTTGAGATCACAGTGCTCAATTATTATAGAGAACGTAACATTGAAGTGCGATATTCCGGTGACTTTCCTTGCATCAATGTTGGTAAGCCGAAGCGTCCCACTTACTACCCCATTGAGGTAATTTTAAGTGCATTATTGTTTTCTGTTTTCCCACATTTTTTCATCTAACGATTTATGACAATCTTCGTTGGTTTTCACGTGTGCAGTTCTGTAATCTTGTGTCTCTACAGCGATACACAAAATCGCTTACCAATTTTCAGAGGGCTGCGCTAGTAGAAAAGTCTAGGCAGAAGCCACCAGAAAGAATGGCTTCGCTAACCAAAGTAGATCTTCTTTCCTTTATCCTTGAGACTTTGAAGCTTTTTCTGTTCATTATGATTTATGTTCTGATTTATCTTGCAGGGTCTAAAGGACAGCAATTATAATGCTGACCCGGTATTGCAAGAAAGTGGTGTCAGCATTGTCTCTAACTTCACCCAAGTAGAGGGCCGCATTTTACCAACACCAAAGGTGACTTTCCTTGCTTCCCTTGCTGTATCTTTTCCTTTTTGCTTCTTGATGTTTTAATGTTGATTATCTTTGTCCTTGTTTCCAAACAGCTGAAAGTGGGCAACGGAATGGACTTATCCCCAAACAATGGGCGTTGGAACTTTAATAATAAGGTGCTTAGATTTTCAATCTTTTGCTCTAGTTTGAATATTTTAACATCTACTAATTGTAATTCTTATGCAGAAACTTGTTGAGCCAACTACGGTTACTAGATGGGCTGTTGTGAACTTCTCTGCTCGTTGTGATACAAATGGGCTCATTCGTGACTTGATTAGATGTGGACAGGCAAAAGGAATTGTAAGCCTTCTTCAAGATCTTAGCTTACTATATAAACACCATCATATGCACATCTGCTTTTCATTCTTCCCTTATTTCCCCCCTATAATCCCAGAACGTAGAGCCTCCATTCAAGGATGTCTTTAACGAAAATCCTCAGTTTAGAAATGCACCAGCTACTAAGAGAGTAGAGAATATGTTTGAGCAGATACGATCCAAACTCCCAAAGGAGCCTCTGTTCCTCCTTTGCATACTCTCTGAAAGGAAAAACTCTGATGTTTATGGTACATCACTCTTATCATTCGTGAATAGGGCCTGTTTTTCCCCCTTGAGTGAAAATGTGTAACTTTCCATATACTGTCTGCAATAATTAGGTCCTTGGAAAAAAAAAAATCTAGTTGATCTTGGAATTGTGACTCAGTGCATTGCTCCCACAAGAGTGAACGATCAGTATCTCACCAATGTTCTTCTAAAGATAAATGCCAAGGTAGCTTCTGAAAATTGTGATTTATTAAAATTAGAACTTTAAGACTGATTGTAAAGACTTTACAGGCTTGCAGCTAAAATGACTACTATTTCGTATATGTAGCTTGGTGGATTGAATTCGATGTTAGCTATGGAGCGCTCACCAGCAATGCCAAAAGTAACACAAGTTCCTACCATCATTGTTGGGATGGATGTATCCCATGGTTCCCCTGGCATGTCTGATATACCATCAATTGCTGCGGTAATACTGATTTTGTTTTTGTAATTGTTTCTTATGATCTCTTCCAATGTCAACATTTAAGAAACTATGGCGGGAATGTGCATTTATTGAGAGGACATGTCTAACTCTCATCTAGTGTTGGGTGTTCATTCTTGGCAACGGCTCTGGTAACTTGCTGTTTGTGTTTGGAAATCTTAGGTTGTGAGCTCCAGAAAATGGCCACTCATCTCAAAATATAAGGCATGTGTACGCACACAATCGCGCAAAATGGAAATGATTGATAATCTCTTCAAACTCGTCTCTGGCGAAGACGAAGGAATGTTTAGGTAAAATTCAATGTTGTCTTATATTCGTTGCTCTTGGCAGAGCTTTGTCATCTTAATCCTATTTTCGGGCCCTGGGAATGGTACAATTCTTTCATCCTTTTACAAGTATGTTCCGCATCAGTATGATGTAGAGATTTTCCTGCTGTTTACAGGGAGCTCTTACTCGACTTTTACTTGAGTTCAGAGAAGAGGAAACCAGAGCACATCATTATTTTCAGGTAGACATAAATCTATTAAGGTATCATGTAAAGTTATAATTCAACTTGTTAGCTCACTGTTATTAATATACATGTAGGGATGGTGTGAGTGAGTCTCAGTTCAATCAAGTTCTTAATATTGAATTGGATCAGATGATGCAGGTATGGATCATGGTTCTGGAGCTTTCAGTAACACAAACGTTTTATTTAGTATATCCTTGACACCTGATTTTTTTTTTGTTACATTATTAGGCATGTAAGTTTCTGGATGAAAATTGGAACCCTAAGTTTACACTGATTGTCGCCCAGAAGAACCACCACACCAAGTTCTTCCAGACCAGAGGCCCTGATAATGTTCCACCAGGTAATATCCATATGACCACTGCATGATTTTTTATTGGTCATTGCGTTTTAGAACGACCTGAAACCTGGTGTCTGCCCGTAGGAACAATAATTGACAGCCAGATCTGCCACCCACGCAACAATGATTTCTATCTCTGTGCCCATGCGGGGATGATTGTAAGTATAACTCATGCAGAAGTCTTCTGCTCGAATCCAATATGAATCAAACTTAACACTTGTCTATTGATTTCGCTGTATTAGGGAACTACAAGGCCAACACATTACCATGTGCTCTACGATGAGATTGGATTTGCCACAGATGACCTCCAAGAACTTGTGCATTCTTTATCCTATGTGTAAGAACTAGATCACTTTTAATTCTGTCTTATAGGCATCTTTGTGGTTTTACAATGTCTTTTAAACTTTACAATAATCTTTTATTTGTCTGTTTTAATACTTGTAGCTACCAGAGGAGCACCACTGCCATCTCAGTCGGTAATGGTCACATCTTTTATGCATTTATGATGATAGTTACATTATGTACAAGATCTCAATTCTCAAGTATCTTTTTGTTTTTTTGCAGTTGCACCTATTTGTTATGCTCATTTAGCAGCTGCACAGATGGGAACTGTGATGAAGTATGAAGAGAACTCTGAGACTTCTTCAAGCCATGGCGGGATCACCACACCCGGGGCAGTCCCTGTGCCTCCCATGCCGCAGCTGAATGATAACGTTGCAACGTCTATGTTCTTCTGTTGATGGAACATGGTACAGTCCACGGTAGCGTGACTTTTTAAGTTTCTATGCTTAAGATGGATAACCAACGAACCTGGAAATGCCCCTTTTGTTTACACTTCTCTGGGTTCGATGCCTCTTTTGTTTTTCGTCGACCCTTCAACTTTGATACTCTCTATGTTCCGTCTGTTTTTTCTGGGCGCTGTTGGTTGATATCTCTTAGACTCTTACTAAGCTTTAATCAAAGTTGGTAGTTTAAGACATTTAAGTATCTTCTCTTTCAACGTCGTTCAGATATTATTACTGAAGAGTCATCGTGGCGAAGTACATCTGTAATTAGATTAGTGTTTTAAATGGATAAGGTTTTCTCAGAGATTTACAACCCTATAGTAAATAATATTATACCGAGTGAAAAAGTATTCTCGAGTAACAAGCTATTTACTAAATTTTCTTACTGTTTGTTTTATAGATACTGGTAAAACAGGAAAAGTTAATCACAAATTAAACACATGAGCGTTCAAAATTAACAACAAATTCATGGGAACGCATCTTCAAGCTTAACAAACAGAATTAGAAACATTGTCTAATCAAAAAGTATAATGTGTTTAAGCGATTTAGGCCACCGTAGAACGAAATAACTTTAGGAGTTGTTGTCAACAAAAAAAAAGAGCAATATCGATCATATTCCAAATATGAAGATAATAAGCTACAAGAAGACAAAAATTTACAAACAAAAATATACTATCTAAATAAACATGTCAAAGTAAAACATCTTTTATTGTTTCTACAGACACTACAAATCACATCCTTTTTTTTTTTTTTCCAAAATTGAGTAATTAGAAAATGAAATCCCTATATGTACAAAAAAAAAAAGATTACATCTTTTGGGGAGAGGGCGAAACTCTGTGTAGATGAACGCCTCTTCAGTCAAAGCTCTGTTTGTATTGCAGAGATCCTGCATCCAAAATCCTAAAAATAATCCCAGAAACCAAGGAAAATTTCCTGTAAAATTCAGAGTGATGGCTTCACTTGGTTGGTCTCTTCCCCAGAAGAAGACATACACAAAAATTTAGGTCAAGATTTAAAGGACCATTTGCTCAGCAGCATCAACATATATCTCTGCTTCTTTTCTTCACATCATCAGTGGGACTTGTTTTCTTTTTCGTTGGTGATTATATCCTTTGCTCGAAAATCGTCTATGCTACGGTATTCCTCCTTCAGTAGCTTCTCTAACTCAGGTTGCTTCTTTATTGGTTCGTTTTGGCCTCGATAATGGTGGAATGCCCTACACAAGACAGGATTAGGTCCTTTACAGTACTATCAACCAAACATTTTCTATGTGCATTTAAGCTGAGTAAGTATCTTTAACTTAGATCTAATACAACCGTACTTCTCTCCATCGGCATAATCTCTAGGGACATCACCGAGAATCGAAGTTCCATAACAGGAATTCAGTAGCAAAGGTATAGTTTAACCATAATCAATAATAAGATTCCTTACCAATATTTCTCCAAGCCATATAGATTTCCCTTGTGGTAGAAGTCAAGCGATAGCTGCTCAAAGTCCTTGTAAAGGTCCTCATCGAAGTGCTTCTCCAGACCATAACTGAAGAAACAAGGCAGAGCAATATTAGTTGGATTAGAGGAAAAGATGGAAACAGAAGCAAGTCTAACAAGTATGTATTACCTATAAAACCTAAATAGACACTCTAACCCATAATTGTAATTCTCAGCTGCATCTTCAAGAGCAAACTTCTGGAAATCATCATACATAGACAAAACAAATGTGTCTCTGAGGAAATACGACCAAAATCGGTACAAATGATTCATTTCCTGCAAATAGAACAGCCAGAAATCAGACACTAGGGTTAGGATCTCTTATCAGACTAATGGATAAGAATGACTTGACTAATTCCATATGTAAATATTATTGCATGCATCTTTTGAAGTGCATGATGAGAGCAAAAAATCATTGAAAGGAGGTAAACATGAAATTGACCTCACTGCATCCGCTACCCAGCTTCTTTCTTTCGTTTAAGCAGCGCTTGCGATACTTCAAGTACCTATGGGTAGATTTGAAGGAATGAGAATAGAGAGCCTCAATATACAATCTTATCCTCCCATGAATAATGTTCCACTTACTTTTCTTGTTTAAACCCATTCTCTTCCAGCAGTTGGTGGCTTGGATGTTGAAAAGGTGGAAATGATTTTGGCAAAGAGCCCACAGGTGGACTGCTTCCAGGGAGTGTACATTGTGGCGATGAACTCAATTTCGAAAGCCTAGAGCTGTGAAACGTCAATAAAAACAGAATAAGAAAAAGTGATAGATAAAAAAATATGAATAAGTTGGGAATATAATGGATTGCTAAGATACAGACCCATGACTGTCTGGTGGTGTAGAACCAAAGAAAAATCCAATGGAGCTACTAGGCGGACTTTCTGATATATTTCCATGGTTTCTTATGTTACTCGAGAAGAACCTCCGTGCATGGGCCGTATGATGTTTGTGCGTCCCCTTACTTTGCTTCCTTCGTGAAGTATTGATTCCATGCTCTTCACCTCCATCATTTGTTGCGGAATTTTCTCCTAATTTAGTGTTCAATCCTCCCCCAGATTTGATTTTCCCATCTCTGCTATCCAAATGAGTGTTGTTCTTCCTACGGCCAGATCGATTCTTTTTGATTTCCTGTTTCATTGGTGGTTATTGGAAATTGGACTCCAGAAAGGTTAATAATACTCCCTCCGTTCCACTATGATAGATTTTTTCAGCTTTTCACACGTTTTAAGAACAAACTTAATATACCAAATATATCCTCCTTGAGGTATTAAATAATATAAGTTAATAAAGATAATTGTATTTATTTAGTATGGGTAAAAAAATTGGTAAACAAACCAAACATTTACATTGGAAACACAAAACTTCTATTTTCATGAAACAAATAAAATACTGAAAAAATCTATCTTAGTGGAACGGAGGGAGTATTATATTCTAACAGGATTCCTAACCTGCTCGTAGTAATAAAGACCATCATTTATTGTGGAGGCAAGCTCCTTAGGAATATTTTTTGCTTTTGTCCCACCAACTCCAGTGCCATCACTTTTCTCACTATTCTGTCCAGCATATAACGGAACATGAATAATTGATTTCACCAACACAGAGTTCAAGGAAATATATAAAAGGTTCCATGTAATACCTGGGTAACAATTACAAGTTTCTGAATATCTTGATCATCAACAGCTATATCATCATCTTCATACTCCATGCTACAAAAAGTCAAGTAAACCAAAGCATCAACTACTTTATATATGCAGCTTCAGATTCATATCCAAAAAGAAGGCATATTGGAAACAAAGAGGGCAGAATGCAAATATCAGGAGTAATCAAGTCATGCACGCACTACCTTTTGGACATGGACAGTCCACTCTTTCTCGGGCTTCTATGCTCCAGATCTAATTCCTCGTCAAGCAAGAACGTGTTTGAAAACTCGTTTGACAAGTCATCCACATTTCTTTTTTCATCTGCTGCTGATTTCAGGTTACCACTTTCATAATTATTGGTTCTTGATGACCGAGCTCCCTGTACCACAGAACGGAAAAAGTATGACTAAAGCAAAAACTGAAATTACATTGGCAGTTTTACAGTGTTTCTCTATTAAATAAAAACAAAATTTTACCTCTGAAGAGAAGTCGCACACAGTAGGCTTTGAAGAACCCTTTGAAGAATTTCCAAAATTATCCCCACTTGTTATACTTTCTGGGGAATCTTGGTCACCGTCTACAGTTTTCTCCACAGAGGCTGACTTTTTAGATGCAGGAACCCAGTCAGACCACTTGTCACGTCTCCGCATCTTGTCACCCTGTACAAGTACCAGCATATCATATTATCATCCAACAGATAAGAAGTACCAGCATTTTATGCTGCTTTGACAAATACAGAAGGTCTTACACCCGTAGAAACCAATCATGCTCTGAGTAAGGTTAGATTAATCAAAGAGGGCTTCTTTAAATTAATATTCAGATACAAAACTCTTACCCCTTTTTTTGGTGATAGCCTCACCACAATATAAATACACAATACAACCAACGAAAACAAAGTGTTCAAAGAAACAATTTTATAATATAGAAGCTAATCTAAACCCGCCAACATGTGTTAGTACCAAAACCCATTCACAAAAGCAAGACTTTAGCATTTAAACCAGAAAAGAAGCAAGGTGGCTTATGGTGGTCTGACCTGCACTTCAACAGAATTAGAAAACCCCAACGCATAGACTATAAAGTCAACATCCATGGTCATTGCCTTAACCTGCAAATCAAGAGTAAAAGAAAAATTAAAAGTAACAAATTTGTTTAAACAAAGATACAAGAATAAAGTAAATGCAAAAGAAAGCAAGTCAAGCTGGTGTTACGAAATTTTACCCTTTTGAAGCCAGCTATGATTTTTGTGGGAACCCATCCTTGTTCATCCATCAAGGAAATGAGGTAATGATCATTCTCAAGGTTTTCATCACTGAAAAGGGAATTTATAAAAAGAAGGTACTCACAGTAAGATGAGGTGCCATTCTATAATCAGCAAAGATGGACTCAAGGCATGGAAAATATGAAATTCCCAGAGGAACAATAAGGAGTAAGCTGAAAATATTTAAAGGCACAAAAAATGTTGATGTTGAGAAGCATAACTTGCCTGAAATAGTACTCTATTTGTTTTAAGACTCTATCCCTTAAGTCGATTTTTTCTGGAGATAGTACTGGAGGACCCTGGTTTACAGGGTATGGAGCAAAGCGTGGAGGATACGGACCTCTTATAGCTCCAGGGGGTGGAGCCGGCAAGTAGTATACAGGCCCTGTGTCAAATGGAGAAACAAACAACAGCAATCAAGCACCAAAAACAAACAGTTATCCTTTATCTTAATGCTAAATATTCAAGAGCAAAAGAATTAACTTTTTATCAACTGCTCCCAGCCAGTCCCTTTTTTAAACACCTTGACAAAGAATCAATATCTTACCAGGAAAGCCTGGACCCGGACCAACCAGGAATCCAGGAGCTGGACCCATATATGGAGGTCTCCCGAAATTTCTTGGTCCAGCACCTTGTGGCATATTTCTGGGGTCAAAACCTCTCTGATGCTGCCAAGGCTTTCCAGGATCCCCTTGAGGAGCTGGCAGCACAGGTGGAAGAGGGGAAGCTTGAACTTGTTTCTCATTGCCAGACTCTGCAACAGGTGGTCCAGGAACCGGGAACGGAGGATAAGGAGCATATGGATAATCTGGACCAGCAGCATGTGGCGGAGGCACCATAGGTGGAAAAGGAGGTGGATGATATGGTACAGCATGTACGAGGTAAGCAGGAGGGGGGCCATTTTGGTTGCTCCTCGAGCCTGGTTTACGCCCAGATGGATTCTTGTATCCAGGATTAGCCTTTCCACCACCCTTAGATTTCGCTTGAGCAGGATTAGCCTAAACATCAAACAAGAAACTTTTTCAGGGACTAAGTTTGAGCTCTATAAATGCAATGCATTATCAGTTAGTAAACCTTTCAACCCAAGTAAAGGTAAATCACACTAACAAATAAACCTCATAAATACCATTCATCAAATTCGAGAAAAATCAATTCGATCAAATTTCTTAAGAAATAGACGTATCTCCAACTTAAAACAATCACGAACACAACAGATATTGAGTATCAGGTACCTTTCAGCTCTACCTTAGTACAACGCACCATTAACACTCAATAAAGCACAACCCAACGACATGAACAATAAAGAAATACATTAGTTTTATCAACCAACCTGAGCAGGGGTTGGGTTAGAGGTCGGAATGTTTTTAGACGGCGGTGCAGGCTCCGGGGGATTCTTAGGACGAGGCTGTTGCGCGGCGTCGGCAAGCGCAGGCCACGAATCAGCTCCCATTACAGGAGCATCAACAGTCTCAGCAGGAGGAACCGTTGTTTTCCAGGGAGACTTAGTCCCAACACCACCTTCACGGCCGATCAATTCTCGATCATCAGCCACTGATCCCTCAGTCTCCGCCATCGTCAGAAACTTGCAAAGGTGAACTCAAATTAAACAGAATCAAAACACGGATACAATTCAATCGGATCAAAAACAGAACGAGAATTGAAGGATCGGGAGGAGAAGACGCAATGTGATATAGAGAGGTTGAAGGAGGCAAGTGTGTGTGTGTTTTGTTTTGGTGGCGACCCCTTTAAGAATAAGCCAATGAAACAAACAGTGAAACGTATAACCCCAAAAACCCTAGTTACCTTTTTTATTGTAATTTATACTATATAGCAATTTCCTCATTTTCCTATGTAAAATTAACAAAACAATAATAAATCATGATTTTATTTGATTTTGTCGAGAAAAAATAGGGGAAATCCTAACAAAACATCAATTAATTTTACTTTTTTTCTATTGGTCTCAGAAAATATCACTTTTTATTTTTCTATAGCAAAAAACAAAACATCATTTATGCAGGTTTTTTAAAAACATCACTAAACCAGTCTCCATTATTGTGCAATTAACGTGGTTTTGAATATGTCGAAATTATAAATGAAACTGTTTATGGAAATAGATTAAAAATTTGATGAAGGTTTAAAGTAATGAACCGGCGATGAGTAAGATAATAATGGTGTTGAATAGCATGATCAAAAAGGTGATATTAATGGCTGAAAGGATTTGGAAGAATTATTTGAATCGTTGCAGATGATGATGTTACTGATTTTGGATATCAGATGTGAAAAACTATATATCTTAATTCTTCTAATTACACTATACCGAAGAAGAGGGATATTTATGTAAATCTAAGAAGAAACATAAAGTAACTAATCAAGATTTAAATGAAATTTTGTCTCTGAAAATGACATTTCATATTCGGTGTCTATGAAGTTTTTTCCAAGTGCCAATGATAGTACAATTGTTTCAAGAAGAAATGGTGTTGAATCCAACAACTTAGTTCAAAATAAGTGATAAACCCAATAGTGGAGTTTTTACAATTTATAAGTGACTACAAAAATAATGCAAGAAGGGCGTGTTCAGTTGGCGACTGCGACTGCAACTGCAACTGCGATTGTGACTGCGATTGCGACTGCGACTTGGAAATCGCAGGTCGTTGTTCGTTTATCAATCGCGCGACTGGTGGTGCGACCGGTCGCTATATTGTACATGACAAAGATGACTCAACATAGAAGGAAAGTACATGACAATCACTTTTGTAAGAGTGGAATCATCACTTTTGTAAGAGTGGAACACTGACTACGTCTAATCTATGATCATCGGTAAATATTTGACATAAACCGAGATTCAAGATTCGTAAGCATCGGTTTTTACGAGTTTACGTTGGTTTTGAATCCTTCTTCGAAATAAATCTTTCGACCAATATTTTTAATAAGTCCAACAAAAAATGGGTATTACTGGTTAGCCATCGCGGGCTTGACCGCACGATCAGCGAGCTTGGACCTCGACACACTAAGTATCATTAAAAATAATCGAGTTAAGTTAAGTAATAAGTTCTATAAAAATATAATAATTAAAGAAGCCTAAATTCATAGAAAATTTAATCGTATCTTCATTTTTCTCAGAGTTGAAGTAGTTCCTTGATTAAAACGAAGAGTTTATCCCATTTCTTTATCAACTTTGACTTATTATGATTTGAGAATTTAGCTGCATGTGAACTATATATTTTATGATTGTTGTTTTAATTAAAATTTTATTTAAAGAATATTTTTTATATGTATAATTAAGAGTCTGAATGGTGACAAACATATTAAGCAGTATGAAAAAAACAGATTAAAAAAATTGTGTGGTTCAACTGCGATACATGTGAGATATAGGACAACAACGATTAGTACATTGTAAGTGGAGCTAAATAATGTTTGAATAGTAAAAAAACTGAAATATATCCACTAACGTTCGTTAACATATAGCTTAAAACCTAGTTGACTAACTATAATATTATAAATAATATCATAAATTTTTTTTTTTTTTACAAGTGTATAATAAGTTAATATATAGTCATTTTCATTAGTGGCCTTGTGCTTATGTTCGACATCTTTCATTCATTTGTGGAGATGGTAGAATCACGTTCGGCAACAGCCGGTTCATGATGGTGGTGTTGGCCGGCTCCGAGTTTTTAACCGCTGTAGATCAGTTTCCTCTTGCTGATTTCTTTAAGTTTTGTTGGATTGCTGATAACTTTTTAAGTGCTTTGTTGCTTAAAATGATTATCCTCCGGTTCTATTCCGTTAAAAATCTGGGTTTGCAAGAATCCTTTTGGAGATGGCGTTTTAGATGTAAAGGATTGGTACATATTTCTGATGCGTTTTCTGAATTCCTTTAGCTGTTACTATTCATGGAGCTTCGTTTAACTTGGGTGATAAACACATGATTTCTGTTGGATTGTATTTCGACGGGAAATTTTCACTGGACAGTGTTCAACAGCAAAAGTTGATATCGGAAAATTTCTGATTATTGTGGTTATGTCTACTTGATGACACGTGCTATGGAAATGAATTCAATGATAAAAGCTCTCCTAATCTAAGCGTTTATTTGGGCATTGTATGTTTATGTTAACTCTTATTTGTAACACTTTTATTTTAGATCAAAATGAAAATATTTATGAGAAAAAAAAAAAGTGGATAATTATCTACTTTTGGACGCCAAGTCACTCGTTTATCCATTTGGTACGGATTTTAATGATTTTTCAGAGCTTTTTTTGCAAATCTCTTTGCACTACCAATGGCATTCGTCGTAATAAATTCATAACTTCAGGGTCATTTTATTATCTTCGTCCTCCCTCCATTTTTCTTCACGTCTGGTTCTCTCTCTTCTTCGTCTCTCTCTCTCTCTCTCTCCTCTTCGTCTCTCTCACTTCTTTGATTTGGGGTTTTCAGATGGGAAATGCGAACGGCAAAGAAGACGACGCCGCCGTCTCTAGCGGTGGTGCAGATGTTACCTCATCTTCGGCGAGATCCAACGGCGGCGATCCTTCTGCACGCAGCCGTCATCGTCGTCCTTCCTCAGACTCTATGAGCAGTTCTCCTCCTGGAAGTCCCGCTCGATCTCCATCTCCTTTCTTATTCGCTCCTCAGGTTTCCCTCTCTCTCTCTATCTCTGTTTATCGTTGAATTGGATGTTTGGGGTTTTGGATGATTTGATTGAAACATTGTTGGAAGTTTCGTCGAAGGTGAAAAATAGTTTCCTCATTCTGCTTTTTTTGTTGAGTTAGAGAATATTCACTTCACTATTCGTATGTTTCCCTAATTGAGACATTTCGTCTTCATTTCGATTTGCCTAGGATTCTAAAACAAAGGCTCAGCCTTTTATGAGTGAACTCTATTTGTATACTTGATTTGTTTTACACTGTTGGTTCTTGAGTACTTGTTCTTCTTCCTTAGGTGTCAGCGGGAAAGGTTTAGATTCTTCTTCTTAAGGCTTTTTCTTTAGGTGGGTTAGAGATTCTGTAATAATTGATCTCTCTCTTTTTTCTTTTTTTGGTTATCTTTGTTTAAGTATTTTGAGATAATGCATACTATTCTACCTGTCTTTAAAGATGTTAATTCGGTTTCCTAGCTGTTGTTTCTTTATTTTCCTGCCGCTTTCTACTCCTTACCGGTCGCTGACACTGCTCTCATGATTCTTGAATCTTGATGTCCCCTAGTGAATCTTTGTGTAATGTATCTTTGCTTTCTCTGTGAAGAGAGAAAGTTTGCTTGACTTAGCACTTTTGTGAGTGGAATCTTTTGTATAATGGAGTTGGACTTGATTCGGATTTGTCTGTTGGTTCTTGAGATGTCAAAAATTCTGGTAACTGAGAAGTTAGCAAGTTGTTCTTTCTTCGTCTTGGCAAAAGGAGAGGCTTAATCTTTCTAGCAAATCTGCTTCTAGGGAATTCTTATCTGTTGTCTTGGTAAAGTCATGCCTAGTGTAGACAAGTTTATACCAGTCAAATAAGATGATAATTCTTGTGGTTCTAGGTTTCTATTGCTGATTTTGAATTTCCTGCTGCTCTCCAGCCATTACTGGTTGTTGATACCGTTCTGTTGATTGGTATGCCTCAACATGAGTCTTTTGTGTAATGTTCCTTTGCTTTCATTTTGAAGGGGAGGGCAAGCTTGTTCATTTCTTAGCCTTGAATTTAAACATGCAGAGCTTGAATTTACTTGAACAAATGAGACATTGTGGTTGTTTCTTCATTCTCTTTTTTTTTTTGAATATGTGAATAGTTCATTACACCTTTGAAGGAAAACCTTCCAAATTGACCTGGTTTATCAGGGTTTGGTGGGAATACAAAGATATGTTTTGATAATCAGGTCTTGTCTAGATTATACTAAATTTCTCATTCTATTGCTTGCTATATTCATTGTTCCACTCCTTTTCTTTTCAGCGCACATTGTTATTCCACCTTACATCTTACAGCATTTGCTCACCTATGCGTCACCTCTTCCATTGTTTAGGCATAACATCTGTACCTAATGGCTGCATTTCGTGTCAGATGGTAGATATAATGTGGATAACATTCGCCGGTTCTTCTCGCACTTTGTTTTGAAAATCTCACGGTTTAATCTTTATGTGCTTATCTCAGGTTCCCGTGGCTCCATTGCAGAGGGCAAACGCCTCTCCTTCTCCTAATAACATCCAATGGAACCAGTCTCAAAGAGTTTTTGATTATCCCGCGGAGCAAGGAATCCCAACCATCATTACATGGAACTTGGGAGGTAATGATGTGGCGGTGGAAGGATCATGGGACAATTGGAGATCAAGGTATACGTTGATATGTTTCTTGGGAATTAGCTCTCAAGCCTTCCGTAAATATGTATATGTGTAATTAAGCATATATATATTTACATTCTTCAGGAAGAAGCTACAGAAGTCTGGAAAAGACCACTCAATTCTCTTTGTTCTTCCATCTGGCATATACCACTACAAGGTGATTGTCGACGGTGAATCCAAATACATCCCAGATTTACCCAATGTGTCAGATGAAATGGGCAATGTCTGTAACATTCTTGATGTTCATGTAAGTAATTTCCTGTCTCTTTTTCATGTTGAATCTATCAATCAACTTACTGTGTAACAGTATCTGCAATCATTATGTAGAACTTTGTGCCAGAAAACCCAGAAAGCATAGTGGAGTTTGAGGCACCACCGTCACCTGATCATAGCTACGGTCAAACCCTTCCAGCAGCAGAAGATTACGCAAAAGAGCCACTTGCTGTGCCACCTCAGCTTCATCTAACACTTCTTGGCACAACTGAAGAAACAGCCAAAGCCACAAAGCCACAACATGTGGTGCTTAACCATGTGTTCATAGAGCAAGGGTGGACTCCTCAGTCCATTGTAGCTTTGGGTTTAACCCACAGGTTCGAGTCTAAGTACATAACTGTTGTCCTCTACAAACCGCTCACACGGTAACCCTTAAACCCAAATCCAATGCCACATTGTTCTCTCTCTCTCTCTCTCTCTTTTTTTTCTTTCTTCATTTCTCAATTCTGTGAAACCTGTTCTTTGTTCATAGTGAGTCCCCAACTTTGAGTTTATTAAAACCTCTTTCTTACCTGGTTTGGTGGTGCTTATGTACAAAGCTTCTCATTGTAACAATACCAAAGAAAAAAAAAACTGCCATTTATCCTGGTTCCTGCAAAAACTGTAAAATACGATTTCTAATAATGGCTACAACATGCTTATCTTCTAGCAACCAAACACATATATCCTGTTTGTTAACTTTTAACTCAAAAGACAATTTTTGGGTAACTTTTGAAGATATATTTTTCTTGACAAAAAAATAGATTTATAACTAAAACCTTGTGTATTTGACAAACTTGGAACATGGCAAAAATAAAATAATTTTTTGGGGATTTCTAATTGGAAAAAGATAACCAATCAAAACGAAAAGAAAGAGTAATCAGGCTCGTTTTTTTCATTGAAATATTTTAATTTGGATAAGAAAAAGATAAAAGAGAAATAACGTGACTTAAAGTGAGCCACACGATGGAGTATGGCGGAAGAAGCATCGACCGAGTAATTGAGACGGATCAAGCTGCTATGAGAGTCTGTTGTTTCCAATTACTTAGCTCGAGCTCCTCTGCTCTGCATTGTCGCCGGGAGTTCATTTCTTGCCAATCACATTTCCTCTCGGAATATTCTCTTTTGAATTCTTCTGCTGGGAAGGCTGCATGCGATTTCAACTCTAGTTCCTTCCCTTTTCTCCTGCCAATTCGCAGGTGTGTATTCCTGAAGCTCCGTTGTGCTTTTCCATGTTTCGCTTCGATCCTACAATTATTCGGTTAATTGGAGAATTTGGTCACACAGAATCAAATATGTACGAGGTCGAAGTTGAATTTTACTTTTGGTTGTATACACATTGCATACGATTATTGGTTAGTGTAGAATTTTGGATGTGCGTGCACATACGCGTATGCATGAACTATATATGCATATCAACGTCATGATTCTGGAGATTTGGGCTGTTATTGGGTTAACATGAAAGGACCGTTTTAAACTCAGCGGAAGAGTTTTGCTGCTTGTTTTGTCATCGCCTTGTGGATTTCAGCTCTTTTTTTTTTTGTCTTCATCAAATCTTGTGTTATTTTCTTTACAGGTTCTTTGTACTTTTGCATTTAGTTTCTGTAAATTAAGAAAAGCAATACTCTCCTATTCTGTGGATTATTTGAGGAGATTCTAACATCAAGATTACATTTTCAAGAAACTGCTTGTGGAGATTAAGAGGTGAACTCTGAGTGATGAGTGAGCCAAAGGTCAGGCGTTGGGTTGGAAAGTATGAGGTTGGAAGAACCATTGGTGAATGTATTTTTGCAAAAGTGAGGTTTGCTCGAGATTCTGAGACAGGAGAACCCGTGGCTATCATGATCCTTGATAAAGAGAAGGTTCTCAAGCATAAGATGGCTAATCAAGTAATTCGCTTTTCTAATCGGCATCCAGTCTTTTCATGTCTCCTCTCTTGTCAACTGATATGCCCGTTTACATTTCTTGGAAGTCAAATCTAGTTTCTTAAGCGAGATTTACAAATATATCTGGCTTCAATCCGTATGATGTGGGTCTTTCCTACTTTCTTTTACAGATAAAGAGAAATATTTCTACTATGAAGTTGATAAACCATCCAAATGTAGTGCAGCTTTATGAGGTCTATTTCCATGCCCCCAACTTTTCTCTACATGCCTCTATTTTCCTTTGATTAGCCAGGAATTAACAGCTCTTTGGAGTCGAAGCACATCTGTTGAAAGCTAACTTCTAAGGACAGAATTGGCATATATTGTCCAGGTTTTGGCGAGCAAGGCTAAGATGTATATTGTACTAGAGTACATCAGTGGTGGAGGGCTTTTTGAAAAAATTGTGAGTGTTCCCTTTTCCTCCCAAGGGCCTTAACTTGTGTCTGATATATCCTTTGGTGTACGAATCATGCATTAAATGCCTCATGCTCAGCTTAGAAGTTCATGTATATTACAGGTGAAAATATATTAGTTTTGGTTTTTAACCAATGCATTAAATTTGAACTTGTGAAGAAAAATGATGGGCACATGAATGAAGACGAAGCACGGAGATACTTCCAGCAGCTTATCAACGCAGTTGATTACTGCCACATCAGGGGTTTGTACCACAGAGACTTAAAGGTACAAGAAACGTTTTTGGTAACTCTGTGGCCCAAGTTTGCAGTGTGGGTTTTTTTTAAGTGCAGCTAATCGATGCCTAAATTTTCTCTTCTTTACTTCTCTCAATGTAGCCAGAAAATTTGCTTCTTGATGCTCAAGGAAATCTGAAAGTCTCTGATTTTGGATTCAGTGCCTTGTCCCAAGTAGTCTGGGTAACCACTGAATTTGATTTTTTTTAGCATCATTTAGTTTGCCTGTGTTCCTATGGATCTGTCCTTGTCTTATTCTAATGAGTGTGCCTGAAGTTCAGTAATGATGTTTTCATTGATTACATTTACAAATCTCTAATAAGATCCTTAACATTGATCTTTCTAGATTCTCAGCTTATCAGAATTGCTTGGTTTTGGCAGGGCAAAGGCCTTCCTCACACTGCATGCAGAATTCCAAACTATGCTGCTCCTGAGGTATGCTTCGTCATGTGGCTTGTTATGCAATTGCTGCTCCATGTTTTTAATAGTTTCCTTGTTACTTTGTCCCAAGGTTCTTGATGATCAAGACTATGATGGGGCAAAGGCAGACTTGTGGTCCTGTGGAGTGATACTCTTTGTGCTACTTGCTGGTTACTTGCCTTTCGAGGATTCTAGTCTCACCATGCTGTACAAAAAGGTAAAAAATTTTGTAATATGTTTTCAGGCTTCTTCCTCACCATTATCTGTGATTCGTGTTTCTATGTTGCATTTTTGTCTCTTCTTTCAGATCTCATCTGCTGAATTCAGTTTTCCTACTTGGCCCTCTTCTGGTGCTAAGAACTTGATCGTCCGAATCTTGGATCCAAACCATATGACTGTAAGATATTTTGGTGTACCACTGCTTTCAAGATTTATATGTATCCTTCTTTTGTTTTCTTCTGTAGAACCCAACAATCTCAACTATATTTTTTTTTTCTTAGACCTATAGGCGGGTTAACGGTTACCAAAATCTGGACGAAATTTTATTCCTGAACGCTAATGGAAAAATTGAGAGATCATTTAGCATAGACATAGTGCCACTTTATTATTCCTCTTGCGTTTTTAGCATTAGAAATCAAATACTCCAATCTACATGTTTATTACCTTGGAAGATTTATTCGTAGTGTTGGTCTAAAGTTTACATTTAATTGTCTCTGCTTATTGTTTCGATTCTGGCTGACTATTTTCTTTTCTTTCCATTCCACTACCTGAAAAGAGCTACTACAATCTGTCTAAAATATTATGACCCTCCTTCAAATTGTTAGTCCCATGGGATGTCTTATCTGTGTCCTGCATGTAGAACTTACTCATTCATAACATCTACGGATATATTAACGGCACTCGTCCTTGATTTCAAAGGTGGAACTAATTGACAGTGTGTTAACATGCCAGCGTATCACAATTCCAGAGATTTTGGAAGATGCGTGGTTCAAGGAAGATTACAAGCCAGCTGTGTTTGAAGAGAAGAAAGAAGCAAATTTAGCTGATGTAGAAGCTGTTTTTAAAGATTCTGAAGTGAGTCGTTTATTTATCCTGAGATCTGTTGGATGATTGAGTTGAAGGGTTTAATCACCTAAATTCCGTACTTGTTTAGGTTTAGTGTGCTCTTACCACTTACAAGAAAGTCTTGTTATGTGGAAAGGAGAATCTAAATCAACAATATCAAACGTCTTTGATACTGAACCCAGTTTCGGATTATTGTGCTAAAAAAAATTTAGATCCACTAGGCAATGATTATTATATTATTATTGCTTGGTTGAATATGAAGAGAATCTTGAGATAACGTGTGCATTTGCTTCACAGGATGGGAGAGTGCAATTGAGGTCATTTCCTTGTGTGATATGTTCTGGTGGTACTACTTGTGGCGATGTACGTTCAAGGACCAAACTGATGAACGGGTTGATAGAACGAGGGAGACCGCAAGAGGCACATTCCATTTTCAACACTCTTATTGAGGAAGGCCACAAGCCAAGCATCATCACATACACCACTCTTGTAACTGCATTGACCCGTCAAAAGCACTTCCATTCTCTCCTCTCCCTCATCTCTAAAGTCGAGAAAAATGGCCTCAAACCCGACACCATTCTCTTCAACGCCATCATCAACGCCTCTTCCGAGTCTGGAAATCTTGATCAAGCAATGAAGATCTTTGAAAAAATGAAGGAAAGTGGATGTAAACCCACAACAAGTACATTTAATACTCTCATTAAAGGATATGGAAAAATTGGTAAGCTAGAGGAATCTTCAAGACTCCTGGAGATGATGTTACGGGATGAGATGCTCCAACCAAATGACAGAACATGTAACATACTTGTCCAGGCTTGGTGTAACCAGAGGAAGATTGAAGAAGCATGGAACATTGTATATAAGATGCAATCTTATGGGGTAAGACCTGATGTAGTAACGTTTAACACATTGGCAAGAGCATATGCGCGGATCGGGTCAACATGTACAGCTGAGGATATGATCATACCAAGGATGTTACACAACAAAGTTAAACCAAATGTACGTACCTGCGGTGCCATTGTGAATGGCTACTGTGAAGAGGGCAAGATGGAAGAAGCTTTGAGGTTTTTCTATAGAATGAAGGAACTTGGAGTTCATCCAAATCTCTTTGTTTTTAACTCTCTAATCAAAGGCTTCCTTGACATCAATGATATGGATGGAGTTGGCGAGGTGAGCTTTATAGTTTATAAGCTGTTCAATTTCATTTACATCAAATTTCTTTCATAAATACGGGCATGTTAATATGATAGGTGGTGGATCTGATGGAAGAATTCGGGGTAAAACCTGATGTGGTAACATTTAGCACTCTAATGAATGCATGGAGCTCTGTAGGAGATATGAAAAGATGCGAAGAGATCTATAGAGATATGTTGGAAGGAGGAATAGATCCTGACATTCATGCATTTAGTATCCTTGCCAAAGGGTATGCTCGAGCTGGAGAGCCCGAAAAAGCGGAGCAAATCTTGAATCAGATGAGAAAATTTGGTGTTCGCCCAAACGTAGTGATCTACACACAGATCATAAGCGGTTGGTGCAGCGCGGGTGAAATGAAGAAAGCGATGCAGGTATATAACAAAATGTGTGGAATCGTTGGTTTGTCGCCTAACTTGACTACTTACGAGACTCTTATATGGGGATTCGGGGAAGCAAGGCAGCCATGGAAAGCGGAAGAGCTTCTGAAAGACATGGAAAAGAAGAATGTTGTTCCCACAAGGAAAACTATGCAACTCATAGCTGATGGATGGAAAGCTATTGGTGTCTCTAATAATAATGATGTCAATACATTGGGCTCTTCTTTCTCAACTTCCTCCAAAGTCAATATCCCAAACCATATCGTCTCTTTGAAAAGTCCGTTGTTCTTAAAGGGAATGCCTGAAAAACCAAAGCTATGCATCAAGTCTCAGTTTGGTTTGAGGCAGAGTGTTTTGGTGGTGTTGTGCAGAGACCAGTTTGGAGAAGCTGGGAGAATTTGCAAATTCATGTAGACATTGTTTTGCTTTAGAGATGGAGCTAAATTGAAGAGTAAGAGAAGCTAACCAAAGATTGGTTTTAATCGAATTTTAAGATAAACAGGAAGCAAACAGTACATTCTGTACAAATATTTTTTTTTTAAAAGTTAAATGGAAAGTATGGTGTTTAACAAGCAGGAAAATGAGATGGATAGTGTTAATTGTTAAATTGTTTTTTTTTTATTGATGTTTTGATTTTTGATCAATGGTTTGGTACCATTTAGAGCCCAAGGCACTCAAACTAATCCACCAATGAAATTGTATTATTGGTTGGTCTAAGAAAAATATAAAAGCCATTATTCAGTTGCATCTTTTTGGAATGTGTACCGAGCGTTAGTGCCATATCAGGAACCAAAATGCAATGGTGGATTGGTTTTCCACACAAATGAGCGTTTCAAAACGCAGCCTTTGTGGCTAGTGGGTTTCAGTGATAACTTGATCAGACCGGATCGGGTTATGGTTTGATCAATTCAATTTTTCAAGTTCAAACCCGGTTTCTGTTGACGACTCTAAATTGTGATACTGAAAGACAAAATGAAACATAAAACCCCCACGTGAAACAACTAAAGGATGATTTTAACGGATTTGAAAATTTTCATAAGATTTGGAAAATTTATGTAGATTTTAAAATCAAACAAAAGATTTCAAAATAACAGGGTGAAAACATGGGGTTTATTGGTTCAAAGAATTTAATGGATTCGGAAATCGAAGTAAAAATTATGTGTTATTTAATCATTGATTTTTAAAAAGATTTCTAAATCACATGTTATTGGTTCTATAATTTATGCATACTAATTAAAATCATGTGTTATTCGTTTAATGATTTATGGTTGGATTTCAAAATCCGCATTATATATAGATTTGAAAGTGAAGAATAGAAGAATTTAAATCCGTGGGTAAAACATGTTATTTCAAAATCAATATGTATTGATTTCAAATTCAATAAAGATGTTCAAATCTTAGATGTACAAATCAATGAACTAATAAAGCCATCTAAGAATTTCAAATCTTTATATTTATAGGTAAACTATATTTTCAAATTCTTTCAAATCCTTTCAAATCCAGTGTGAAATCAAATTCATATCCAAATCTTTAATATAAAATAAAAGATGATTTTAACTATATTTATAAATGATGGAACCAATAATACATGATTTAGAAATAATTTTTAAAATCAATGATTGAATCACACATGATTTTACTTGGATTTCCAAACCCATTAAAATCCTTACACGAATAAACCCCCTAAAAAATTTCAAAAAAACTGAAGAAAAACCGAGGTTCATTCACATCAACACCTAAGAAAATACTAGTAGGGATTCCGAGACTTTCAATATCAACATAATTTTTTATAGTTGATTCTAGCTTATTGCATGACCTCATTCAGGATGTAGGTGAGAGAGGTTTGCTCCAATTGTGTATGGTTCTCGGATTTCATGATCTAGCTTGTAAACATCTACTGGGAATCTTGATCTAGTGCATTATGTTTTAAGGACGTAACCGCTTTCTAATTAAAATATAGCTTTAAAATCAATGATTTTCATTTTCTTTAAAATCGTTCTAACGTCTAACCCATATTTGTTTTATTCAAGCCAAAAAAAAAATCGAGATCCAAATTAATTTTGAAATTGGAGGTAAAGCCACTTGGACTTTGTTTCTTTTTGTATACATGTGTTATGTAAGTTTGAAATCTAGGACTCAAACTGCACAAGAATGTGACAAGCCAACTTACAGATGTCATAATTTAACGAGAGATAGTAGTATGGTTGTGTTCTTAGAATCCGAAATGGTTCTGGATAGAAATCAGATTCTGCTGCAGTTAATCCTCAAATCATGAGTCATTTGTTAGCAGCTATGTGGAGGGGGATGATATATTTTGCACTTAACGACATGGTCATGTTTATTGCGGATCATCTAGTGTCTATTCCGATTTTCTTCTTGGAATGTTGTTTTTTGATTTGTCCCTTTTATAACTAGAGATTAAATTAGCAAAGAAATGAAAACGACAAAAAAAAAACCTAATACCATCAACATTAAGCACAAACTCTAAAATTCTAAATATACATAAATTTCATCTGAATAGTCTAATAGTGACATTACTGATTTATGTATGTCATAGTTGATATTGCTAATCCTAACCTCAAAATTGTGAATATTTTTTTTACATATTTTTTTTTTTTGATATTGCATAAATTGGACGACTTTTGCATTAATGACAACAATTAACTATTGTCTTTTATTCAATGGTACGATGAATTTCGATGTTTTTCTTTGAACAATTTAAAAGAAATGCAAAGAAAACTTCTCGGGAGACTCTCGAATTTCGATATTTAAATATCAATTTTTTGGTATATTACATAAAGATTTATCACAGCCCAACTGGTTATAAATTATACTAATATGTTAAAAGAGTTAGAGGTGGTATACACGATTCCCTCTCTTGGAAATAACGGATTATTGAGGTTGAACTAAGTATTTTTTAGTTATAAATAGATTGTTGTATCGGAGACGTTTAGATGGTATTTTAAAGCAGCTAGACGTCCCTCGCAGCCAATTTTTAGAACATTGCCTTAAGAAACATCAGAAATAAACTAACAGAATAAAATCAGTTCCCAAAAAAAGAGAGAACATCAACTGTCAAAAGGATGAGCAAATATGAGTTCAAACTTCACATAACACTAAAGAACCAAACCAAAACAATGCAAACAAACAAGAAGCAAACGGTGTCCTAAAGAACGCAACCATAATCAAGTCATGTTGAAACTTCACTGTAAGACATCATAAATCTTGTTTCTTTTTATGGGGTTAAGATAAAATTCTCTCACTTAGCCATCATGACTTTAACGAATTCCTCATAGTTGATCTGACCATCACCATCAACATCCGCTTCTCGGATCATCTCATCAACTTCCTCATCGGTTAGCTTCTCCCCAAGATTTGTCATCACATGTCGAAGCTCAGCTGCAGATATGAAACCGTTCTGGTCTTTGTCGAAAACCCTGAATGCTTCCTTCAGCTCTTCCTCTGAATCGGTGTCTTTCATTTTCCTTGCCATCAGGTTCAGGAACTCCGGGAAATCTATGGTCCCGTTCCCGTCTGCATCAACTTCATTGATCATGTCTTGTAACTCGGCTTCTGTTGGGTTTTGCCCCAGAGACCTCATCACTGTTCCGAGCTCCTTGGTGGTGATGCAACCTGCAACCAGATTAATGATATAAGTTTCAGAGACAGACTTTATATCCACAGCCAGGTCTCAGACAGCAGTTTCAAATATGTTTAAGACGGTCAAATTCAAAAGAACCAAAAACCTATCATGTCGAGATCCCAGATGGAAAAGCAAAACAAACAAAAGTCATTGCATTTGTTATTTCAACTGATGAAGATCTAGAAAGTAAAAGAGAATATCGTCTTCTTTGACACAGTTTTAACAAAGAAACTTCATACATGCACACTACAAATGACCACTCTTCCACGTCTTCCTAAAGTGATAGGGAAAAGTAAATATTGCGTATTTTCATCTTTCCTTATGTGTAAAAGACACAATATTCTTCTCCAGATCTCTTTACATGGTATCAAAACTAGGTTAAAAACCCTAGCCACTTCGTTTCATTGAGCTCACATCTCACCAAGCAAAGACCAAAAAAGCACAAGGTGCTAGAAAATGAAACAATACAACATTCTTTCACAATCAGAGCAGAGAATACATTCCTTATGTCTCTTTGCTTTTATGCATAATCAAACTCCGAATGAAACTACAGAGTTTAGCTTTACTACATTAAAAAATATCCTCTTTTCAACAATTATCCTTCAATTAACAACTCAAATCTAAAGAAAATGGATAAATATCATCAAGCATTTCTCACTGCTGCATCTTCTACAGTCAGAACCGGTAAGATCCAATACGAGACTGGCCCGATTGTGGTCTCGATTGTTCCTATCTAAAGATTAGACTGACTGGTGAATTACAGGATATGAACCAAATCAACCCAAAAAAAAAAACGAGCGTACAAGCAAACAAACACCGCGTAAGTCATGAATTATTATCGAACATGCCCAAAAAGCTAGATCGTTCACGAATTCAAGTGAAACAAACACGAATTGTACAAGGAAACGAAGATCATAAATCGCCAAACAAATTCCAGAACGGAGAAATCATAGGAAAAGAAAACACACAAAGATCTGTGGAAATAATAACATACCATCACCATCCTTATCGAAGAGGCTAAAAGCTTCCTTGAACTCGGAGATCTGGTCATCGGTGAGCTGATCCGCCATTTTTCTTCAAAGTCTTTTGGAACTCCGAGGAAATATTGCTAATGATTTATTTATTTGCGTTGTCTAATTCTACAAGAGCTTATAAAAGAGACAGCCCAACATATACATATGGTTGGGCCTTTTGTCTTTTTCGTTTTTCAAGTCTTTGTTTTAAGACAATTGTTAACTTGTTTCTTCTTCTTCTTTTTTTTTTTTTAAAAGTTGACTAATAATAAATGAAAGTTTTATCCATAAATTATTTTTCTTCATAATAAACTTAATGAATTTTTTATCCATAAATGATATTTTTGTCACAATATATATATATATATATATTTGTTACTATATAGACTAAAGTAAATGGCAATAGAGGAAGTATCTATCGAATTATTCCAATTAAATATGTGATGTTATTTTATAATATCTTACAAAAAAATAAAAAGACAAACATTAGATATATGCTAATATTTAATAATTATTTTCAGAATAATTTAATAAAAGATCTTAAATTGAAGTTTGGATTTTTGACGGAAAACAAATTTATGGATGCATGTAAAGTGACAAGATTATCTTTTAAGGCTCCGAATGGTAACGTGTGGGACAACTGCGGAAAAAGTGCGGTGCGGTTCTAATAGTAACAAAAATATATACATACATATGTATATGCAGATATTTTCGTTATTATTGGAACCGCACCGCTCCGTGCGGTTCCGTCACCATTCGAAGCCTAAATCTATTTTGCACGGAATTAGAAGCGTAGATAATCTTTTTGAGAACGTAAAATCAGTCGTTATATTTTTTTTTAAGAATGGATAAAATATTATACAACAGGCCATGTAAAAAAATAAATATATATGAGAAGAACAAAGCTTTTATTAGGTAAGGTCCCTGGCTAGTCAAAGTCTGAGCACTCAAATATTTTTGTCATTGAACTAATTAACTAAAAATAATTGACCAAAAATAGCAAAATAAAATAATAAATAGTATGATGAGAAAAAATAAAAAATGACGATCTTAACAAGGAAAGAAATCAAGCATTGTCTGTCCCATACGAAAAAGTAAGTCAGTCCTCACACCACACGAAATTAAAAATAAATATAGTTTTTGTCTGTTAGCTACAAAATTTTATTTATTTCGCAATCATCGTATTCGTATCTCTCTCGTTATTTCCACCGTCCTCCTTAGCATCTCTATCTCTTTCTCCTTTACCAAATTCTCTCTTTGCGCCTTAAGATTTATTTTGAACTCTCCTCGTAACTCTTGTGTTCCGCTTAAGGCTTCTTCTGTATCTCACTTTTGCAGGTTTGTTCCTCGATCCTCCTTCTTTTTGCATCGATTTCGTTGAGCAGAGTTCCGTAACTTGAAGAGTTCAGTAATTGATGATCATTATGATGGCTAACTCGAGAATCACTCTTCAAATTTTGAATTTCTCTGGGGATTTGGGCTGTTTTTGCGCTTTTTCTTTTATCGAATTTTGTGGCAAAGATGGGAATCTGTGAATTGAGCAGAGAAACACTCTTATGTTAGCCTCTTCTGTTTGAATATTGAATGCTTTACATGGAAAATATATATTCATACTGAGATTACACTTTTAAGAAACAGCTTTTCAAGGTCAAGAGTTGAACACTCAGAGCGATGAATCGGCCAAAGGTTCAGCGTCGGGTTGGAAAGTATGAGGTTGGAAAAACGCTTGGACAAGGCACTTTCGCCAAAGTGAGGTGTGCTGTTGATACTGAGACAGGAGAACGCGTGGCTCTCAAAATCCTTGATAAAGAGAAGGTTCTCAAGCATAAGATGGCTGAACAGGTAACTCACATTCCCTAATAAGCATTAAATGTAGATACGTGTTTTCCAAATTAATCCATGAGTTTGAGATGTTGGTCCTTTGCCTTTTTACAGATAAGGAGAGAAATTTCTACTATGAAGTTGATAAACCATCCTAATGTAGTGCGGCTGTATGAGGTCTATCTCCTTCCCCCACCACTTTACTCAATGTGTCTCTACTTTCCTTTGGCTTGCTTAAGAGCCTTTGTATGTGAAGCAAATATGTTGGAAGCTAACTTTTCAGGAAATTATTGATACCGTTTCAGGTTTTGGCGAGCAAGACAAAGATATATATTGTCCTTGAGTTCGTCACTGGTGGAGAGCTTTTTGACAAAATTGTGAGTTTTCCTTAGTCCCTCCTAAGGAAGTTATATAATCTGTACCTGATCTATCTTTTGGTGTTTGAATCATGTATGCTAAGCTCTAGTGAATCTTGATAGATGTTCCTGTATTTTACAACTGAAAGGTTCTCTTATCTCTGATGTAAATTTAACATTCGCATTATGCATAAACTTGTGAAGGTACATGATGGGCGCTTGAAAGAAGAGAACGCACGGAAATATTTTCAGCAGCTTATCAATGCAGTTGATTACTGCCATAGCAGGGGAGTGTACCACAGGGACTTAAAGGTACGAGATTTTTTGGTAAATCTTAGGCCCAAGTTTGCAGTATGTTTTTTTAAAGTGCAGTAGATTGATGCGTACAATTTCTCTTTTTTATCTCTCATTGCAGCCAGAAAATTTGCTTCTAGATGCTCAAGGAAATCTGAAAGTCTCTGATTTTGGATTGAGTGCCTTGTCCCGACAAGTCAGGGTAACCACTATTTTTTTTTGTTTTTTCGTAGCATCCTTTTATTTGCCTTAATTCCTACTGATTTTTCCTTGTCCTATTCTAATGAATGTGCCAGTAGTTCAGCAATGATGTGTTTTAATGTTTATTTTTACATATATCTAATAAGCTCTGTCGCACTAATCGTTCTAGATTCTCCGTTTATGAAACTTTTTTGGTTTTGGCAGGGTGATGGTCTTCTTCACACTGCATGCGGGACTCCAAACTATGCTGCTCCTGAGGTATGCTTAGTCATGTGTCTTGTCATGCGGTTGTTACACCATGTTCTTAATAGCTTCCTTGTTGCACTTTTCCCAAGGTTCTTAGTGATCAAGGCTATGACGGGGCAACCGCGGACTTGTGGTCCTGTGGAGTGATACTCTTCGTACTACTTGCTGGCTACTTGCCTTTTGAGGATTCTAATCTCATGACGCTGTATAAAAAGGTAAGACGTTTTGTCATTTGTTTCAATGCTTCTTCCTGCACCATTATCTGTGAATCTATGTTACAATTTCGTCATTTTTCAGATAATAGCTGGTGAATATCATTGTCCTCCATGGCTCTCTCCGGGTGCTAAGAACTTGATTCTCCGAATCCTGGATCCTAACCCTATGACTGTAAGATATTTCAGTTTATTAAAGCTTTCAAGATTTAAGTCTATCCTTCTTTTGTTTTCTTCTGTTGAACCCAAACAATCTCGTCTTGTTTATTGTTAGACACTTACGCCGGTGAGGGCTTACCAGGGATGTGGGGGGGGGGGGGGGGGGGGGGGGGGGGGGGGGGGGGGGGGGGGGGGGGGGGGAGGGGGGGGTGAATTATGCTTGAACACTATTGGAAAACTTGAGAGATTATTCAGTATAGTGGCATTTTATTGTTTGTCTTGTGCTATTTTTCGCATTAGGTTTGAAACGAAATTTATAATTATACATATTTATAGAGCATCATTTAGTTGTGCTTAAGTTTAGTCACAACTTGAAAGCATAATTATTGACTTGGAATAATATCTGTACTGTTGGGTTAAACTGTACGTTTAACAACATATTAAGGCAGCTGAAGCTCCTGATATGCTAAGTTTCTTTTCAGTTTCATGTTAGTTTTTGTGTCATATAAATCAATAAGTTTCCATTCTTACTGACTCTTTCTTGCGAGGATATCTACCTGAAATGAGCCAGTGCTGGTAGATTTACCATAACCTTCCTAAAATGCTCAAAAGTTTGGGGAGTACTCTATATAAAGTTTTGAGTTTTCCTTGTGAGGAGTTTACCTTTGTAATCTCTTTTGTACTTTTTATATCTCAGTATTTCTATCTATCCTCTTTGACTCTTTATTACTTGTTATCTCTTTTGCATAATTTAAAACATCTGAAGATAATAAACGCCACTCCTCCTTGATTTCAACGGTGGAACTAATTGACTGTGCGTTTTACATGACAGCGTATCACAATTTCAGAGGTTCTGGAAGATGCGTGGTTCAAGAAAAATTACAAGCCAGCTGTTTTCGAGGAGAAGGAAGAAGCAAACTTGGATGATGTGGAAGCTGTTTTTAAAGATTCAGAAGTGAGTCATATTTATTTAGTCTGAGATCTGTAAGATGGTTTAACTGTTTTTCCTTTTTTTTTTCAATTTACTTGAATAAATGTGCATAACAGTCTGTGATTTATAAACAGGAGCATCATGTCAGAGAAAAGAAAGAGGAGCAACCAACTTCAATGAATGCCTTTGAGTTGATATCAATGTCGAGAGCTCTGGACCTCGGGAATTTGTTTGAAGAAGAACAGGTCCGTCCTTTGACTAAACATGCTTATCTTCTTGAATCCTTGAGCAAACACTAGTTTAGTGTGACGTGGCATTATAAAATACAACATTTCTCATGTTGACAGAAGATACATATATCATTATCAGTCTTGCCACATTATATTTTCAGTAATGAAGTCTATACCGTTTAACTTGCAGGGATTCAAGCGAGAAACGAGATTTGCAGCTAAAGGCGCTGCTAATGAATTAGTCCAGAAGATTGAAGAAGCTTCTAAGCCTCTTGGTTTCGATATTCAAAAGAAAAACTATAAGGTAAACCGATCGTGTGAAACCTTAACAGCTATTGACAATGTCTCTTCTTTTTAGACCGCTTTCTGTAATAGTTAAGGATCACAAACACAAGAAAATCCAACAGAGAATCTTAAATCAAACACGCAATAACCCTAACCTCACGAAGAAATCCTCAAAACCCCTTGTAGATTAATTACTAATTAGAGTAGAAAATTTAGGTTCTAATTAACATATCATATTTATCACCCTTGTTTGCTCATTTCCTCAAGGTGTGGAAGTTTCCTTTTTATGGATATTGAATTAATGTAACTATCGTGTCACTTTCACTGACATGTTACTTTTGTACACAGATGAGACTTGAAAACGTGAATGCCGGAAGGAAGGGAAACCTAAAAGTTGCGACTGAGGTACATGCAGAGGACTCTTTGCTTTATTAAATTAGTATCAGAATTGGCATGGAATAAAAGAAGTGACCTTATCTATAATGTTTTGTAGATATTTCAAGTATCACCGTCACTTCATATGATCGAAGTCCGGAAAACCAAAGGGGATACATTAGAATTTCATAAGGTAATAATAATATCCAACTTTTGACTCTGCGGTAATGTTCTTTCAAGGACCGTTTCTTACATCGGTTCATCTACTTTTTTTGCAGTTCTACAAGAAGCTGTCGACCTCGCTCAACGATGTTGTTTGGAAATCCGGCGAGAGCTCTGGTTTGAGCAAATAAGGAATTCAAAATATGTGATTTATCATATCCTGCTTTGTCTTTTCTTTTCTGGTACTTTATTTTGTGAAGACTCAATTCTTTTAAACATTAGAGACAAAATAAACCATGAGATTGACTCTGTACATATCTAAGCATGTGCAGTAATGTTATGGTGTTCATATAATTGCGATTTGTTGTGTCAAATATTTTGTCCAAATGGCTGCTAAAACTGGTTTCACAATCTATACCGTGGCTTATATTGTACGAAAACGTTCAAGGGTCAACAATAGTGTAGAAAGTAAAGTAAGATTCAACGTATTCGTTGTGGAAGACTGATTTGAGAATACACAAAAAAGAAATCGCCGTTGCCGGGGATCGAACCCGGGTCACCCGCGTGACAGGCGGGAATACTTACCACTATACTACAACGACCTTGATGTTAGCTTGGTGTACTTGAATCTATATATACGTTTTACAACAATGGACTTTGTATTATATTATCCTTAATTTATCCGCATCAAGGAGCTTCTATGGTTGTCACATTTTTGTAGCTTAAGAGCCATGGCTTCGTTATCGACGATAACTCAACCGTCGTTAGTTCACATTCCCGGCGAATCCGTACTCCATCACGTACCAAGCACGTGCTCTTTCCCGTGGAAGCCAACAGTCACCACGAAGCGGATAATCTGTTCGCCGGCGAGGAATTCCGGTGATGTATCGGCGGAAGCAGAAAGCGACGGTGGATCTAGCACCGCCGTGGATGAAGCACCCAAAGTATCTCCATCTTTAATCTCCGCTCTCAATGTCGAACGCGCTCTCCGTGGCCTTCGTAATCCCTCTCTCTCTCTCGTTTCGATTTTTTAAAAATTGAATCTTTAATGAGGAAGAAAGAATAGAAAAAATTGATTGTGGTTAGGATTAGAATGCAGCGATTACAGATGTGGATCACTATGGCCGCCTTGGGGTTTCAAGAAATTGTTCTTATGATCAGGTCAGTTTTGCCTTATTCTCGTTCGTTGCTTGATTGTTCATACTATATATAGAGCAGTTTCTGATCTTATCCACAATTTTGGGAACAATGAATTACGAAGATGCTTTTGAAACTTTAATCCACCAAGTTCTCTATTGTTTATCAGGTTAGAACTGGTTACCAAGATAGAGTTAAGGAGCTAAAGGAACAAGGCCTTGACGAAGTACAACTTAAGACCAAGATGGACCTTATCAAAGTCAGTATTCTCAAACAACTCAATCTTTTCAATATTTACCATAACAGTGTAGGACTACTTTTTCCCACAACTTTCTCGAGTAAAGTTATTTTGAGTGAGAAATGAATGTTTAAAGTTAGTTGCTTCAAAAGTATATAATTAGATACATGAGAAAAAAATCTCACAAACATGGAGAAAAATCCTCTAGTATATAAAGGAAGATGTCTATGTCTAGGACAAAGCTTTGAGGTCAAAATATGTTGTACATAAGAGAAAGTATATACTTATGAAACCATGCGAGACTTGAATTTGAGTTTCAGTAAATGGGTTTGAGGTTTTATAGTTTATCCTTTTATCTCATATTTGTTTTAAAAGTTGTGGTTGATTTACTCAACACAATAAACAAATATCTCTTCATTTCAATATTGAAACCGAAATAATAGTCATAAATCTGGCATTAAATCCACTTCCCATGAATACTCATTTTAAAGGAGTGATTTTGTATTTGCAACTATAAGGTAGAAGAAAGAGTTTTTTCATACACAACAAAACAAATCCCCTATTATATTTTTATTTTGTTTCAACTGAATCTTGAGAGTACACATATCACTAGCGTTCGTTAAGCTTCTGATTTTGAGTGTTGTGAATCAAAAGATAGTGCATTTGTATCATTGGATTTGATTGCTTCAAACCGGCACACTATGGGTAATTAAAGAATTTTAAGACCATGAGTTCTACTATGTGTGGCAAAACTAAATAATTGTAATAAATGATGATAAAAACCAAAATTAAGATACAACAATCGATACCAATATTTGATAAACAAAAAACGGTATGTGCATGTGAATGAATGAGATTGTGTGTATGAAAACACTCTTTCTTCTACTTTTTATTAGCAAAAGTAAAATTGCTCGATTAAAATGAGCATAGAGACGTGAATTTAAGCCATATTTTTGGTCATTAAATCGTGAGTTTCGATGTTGAAAGGAATAAATATTTGTATATTGTGTTGACTAAATTAACCACAAATTTCAAAACAAATATGAAGCTAAAAAAATAAGCTATTAAACTTTCAACCCATTTACCCAAACTCAAAACCCGAATCTAATGTGGTTTAGTATGAATATGATTTCTCACCTTTCAACATATTTTGGTCGTAAGGCTTTGAGCCTAGCTAGACACAAACATCCTCCCTTGAATACTAGATGATTTTCTCCACGTTTCCAATTGTGGCATTTGTCCAATTTGTGCTTTTGAAGCAACCAAATTTGGACATTCATTCATCATTCAAAAGAACTTGATTTTGGAAAGTTGCCCAAAAAAATAGTCCGACACTAATTGTCAAAATAAGTTCCAAAATAAAGGAATATAAGGATGAATTTTAGGAGTCATATACGATCTTGTCGACCGTGGAAGAGAGAAGAATGTACGATTGGAGTCTAGCCAGAAGCGAAAAAGCAGAGCGGTACGTGTGGCCATTTGAGGTTGACATCATGGAACCGTCCAGGGAAGAGCCACCTCCTCAGGTACGTATGTACCGGTCTGTTTTGTGTCGATCATGTTGAGAACCTTAGAAAATGTACATCCTATTTTTGGTTCGGTTTCTTACAGTTTGTAAGGTGTTCGGTTTAGGTTTTGCTCCGTCGTTGATAAACAATTCATCCAGATATAAACAATTCAATAGTATCTATTTATTCTTATCCAATAATGGACAGGAACCGGAAGACGTAGAACCAACGAGGCTTTTGGGATACTTCATTGGGGCATGGCTTGTCCTTGGTATCGCTCTTTCTGTTGCATTCAATCGTTAGCCACGTTTCATTTCTTAGACTGTTCTTTCATATTCTCTTCCTCACTTCATATTCCATGTATATTTACCCCGATAAAGATTTACGTGTAACACCTTATGATGTTTCAAGCTATAACAATGTAATGTATGTGGGAATGTATGTATTCCATTTCCTCGTAGTAATGTGTACACCAAATGTGTTATTTTTTCCTGCAGGGAAAAAACAAAAGAGAGGAAAACACACTTAAACTCAATCCAAAATCGCTATGAAAAATTATGCCAAAGTGCCCATATGGGACTGGGAGAAGTTGATATAGCATAAGTAAATACTTTGGGTTTGACTGGGATGTGAGATGAATAAATAAATAACAGAATAATTGAATAATTGTTAGCTAGATAAAATGAAAGGATAAAGTTTCCGTAGAATAATTATAAAACATTGAAAAACTATTTTTAGTAGATTAATCACGTTTTAATGTTTTTATTATAATTTTAACGCGCTAGGGCCTAGTGAAATCATTTTTTTCAAAATGTGAAAACTTGATAAATATTCTGAGTTGTAAAAAATAATGGAATCACTTTTTCAAAACGTGAAAACATAAACAAATGATATACTATTCACCACCTTTGGAATTTGGATTAACAAGAATTTTTATTTGTGGTAAAGAACATATCAGTTATATATACTATTTAAACTTTAAAGCATCAGAAGATGCATTTTTCATTATTGCACATTTGTTTGTAACATCATTTCAATTTTCGTGAAATACATTTTGTGTTGATCACAAATAGGGGCAAACATTTACAAATGGGCGTGCCGAGCACTTAATGTTTATAATAGGAGAAATGAAAAAAAAATATAGAAAAATCGTGGGAAATGAAGAACTGCAAATAATAATAAAAAATCACAAACCGGAGGGAGAGATAAGGTCTGGCTCTCAAACAAACGTAGTCGGGAGTTCCGGACCAAAATTCAATCTATATATTAATCAACACTTAAAAAATGTTTAAGTTGACTTTAAAGAATGTTTAAGTTCTTGACTTAATAGTACTAGTTAATTAAAAAGTCAATAAGATACATATAATAGTACCGTAGTACAGTTTATTTTAGTAATGTAGATATTAATTAGCTTACACGACCTGTTTGACTTCAGAATAAACTAGTGATCAAGCTTTTTTGTTTTTGAAAAGGAGGTAAAGCCAACGGCTTTAGTGGCATCGCAAACATTAATTTTTTTTAAAGAATACTATTTCCAATTTTAAAAAACTAAATTACTAATTATGTATCAGCCAACTGTTTGGGCAAAAGTATTATACACAACACAAACCCAAAGCAAGACGAACTGTAACTTATATCCCTAGTTAATAATTAGATTAGTTTGTAATAGCCATTGTGAATATTTTTTGTTAATTTTTTTTTTGTTTTTTGTCGTGAATTTTATTATGATCATAAACCGTATTTCGGCTAATGAAAAAAAATAATGCTTTAGTAGACGATAAACCTCACCATGCAGAAAAATTAATAGTTATTTTAGTACAAGAAACCATATGTGATGACTAACGCTGAATTAAATTTTAAAATTTTAATTATATTCACATTTGCGATAGTTTGATGATAATAATATGTTTTATGGTAAAATGCTTAAAAATCAGTTTTGGAATCAATATTCGTAATATTTAAAATGATACATATAAAATCATGTAGAACTTCAGTATATCACATATATATTATCAAATAGTTTTGTTTGCTCTATCTCGATTTCTAAAGATTACATACTGAGGTCATTATGTGTATTTCTAAGGGTTAATTAATAGATGTTGTTTATTACTTTATGGGACAACATTCCGGAATACTTAATTTAATTCGGGCGGAATTTGGGATTTGTCCTCTTAACCTTTATATATTTGTTGTTGAGTCGGTCACAAACTTTTTCTTTTCCATTTTAATAACCAAGTCAGCGAAATACATATGATAAAGTAAAATTTGCCTGCCCCACGATTATTGTAAAAAAAAAAAATTAACTAAATAAACCCACAATAATTGAAGGTTGTGAATAAGAGAGAATAAGAGAGACGAATGTCGTCAATTCTTTTACGTGTACTTTCTATTTTCTTACATCATTAATGTTTACTTTATGCATGAGAAATAAATGAGAAAAATAGTAGTAGTATAAAAGTTACTCGATAATTTTTTATTTTCTTAATAACAAAATTATTTTAAATTTACGATTTATTACCGGAACAACACAATCTATAGTCGCTTAACATGTAAATTTTACCTTTTTGGAGAGGAGGGGGGGGGGGGGGGG